>JAUBNY010000546.1:65978-76824 GCA_032275445.1 Crypturellus soui | reverse complement strand
TGAACAGGCCCAGCTCCCTCAGCCTCTCCTCACAGGGCAGATGTTCCAGGCCCCTGATCATCCTCGTGGCCCTGCACCAGACTCTCTCCAGTAGATCCACATCCCTCTTGTACTGAGTGATGGCATTATAGTGGCATCTGAAAGAGTTATCTGATTTGGAGATGATATATTAGAAGCTTTAATGATATTTCACCACTGGCTGCCTGACAGCACCTGCATATGTCTCAAGCTGAAATCTCACAGCTGTCTTACAGGTCTGTGTGTTTCTTACAAGACTGTAAAGGCTCTTACAGTTTCTATGTTTAAGTTCCTGTTCTTGAAGTGCCTCTTAAAACAACCACAGCTCCAACCACGTTGTTTGGTTCTGCAGCACTGTAGCTTTACATCCAGCCAATGTGCTACACTGGCTATACGGGTCCACACAAAATTATGGCTGTGCTTTCTCCACGGGCTTTGCTCCCTGTTTACTTTTCACTATCTCCCTGTCCTTATTGAATAACCTCCTTTGATTCATGGACCATTCAACATCTTTCACTAGGCATCCTACTGTGCCACTTTACTATTGATTATGAAGCACATGACCATGCATTAGCTCTATTATAACTGATGAAAATGCAAATATCTACCCATATTATCAATTCTTGACTACTTAGCATTGTCTAAAAACAAACAAACAAAAAAAAAATACACACCCACACATTAATCATCTGGGCCACCTGGGCTTATTCTGAACTAACCTCAATATACTTTTCATTAGTTCTATATTTTTGACAAATGAAATTTTACAGTAATTTCTGGATAAAATGGATTGCATTGCCAAATCTTTAAGCAATAATAAAAATGGTATTAGTTAAATTATTTTATTTTTATCTCTTTAAAGGCAGTATCTGACTCATCATAACTAAGGTGACTGCACTATTAAGTACCACACAGAAGGCATTTCAGAAATCCATCTAGTATTAAACTACAACAGTTTTTCAGTCAGATTTGCAAGATTACATTGTATAAATTTTGTCTTTGACAGTAAGCCATGCACCTTTTATGAGTGACTTTTCTTTACCCAAAATGCTAGAATTTTTAAAAGAAATAAATCATCTTAATTCTTAAAATTAATAGGAGCAAGATTTATTCTTAAATCATGGATACTCCTTTCTAATTAAATACAAATGTATTTAATGCATCCCAAGAGTGTTAAGATAATAAGTAGCCCTTTTCTGGAACTTAACATCCTCGATCCCTGTCAATAATTATATTGGGTGACTAATAAAATACGATGCCAGGCATTTTTTAAAGTCTTTATCTTCCTCCTCTGTCTCATTAATGAAATGAATAGGTTTGCTCCACTGGCACCACCTAATCTGCAGAATTCAATAGCATTCAAGGACACTGAAAATAAATTTCTGCAAGTATTCCTTCATGCAACAGTCATAGATAAAATGCACTTTTACAGTGCATTTTTATTTGCTCTACCCATGATTCAGTCTGTAAACTTATACCTAGCTTCAAAAGCTGAAAGGCCCAAAAGCACCAGTGCAGTTGTCCTCATCTCCTGATCAGGAGCCCTGCCTGCTGTTATCTCTTCCAAAAACTACTCTCTGAGCAGGGTCCCAGGGTATTTGGGCAGGAAATCAGAACACACAGTATTAATAAGTTCTACCAACAGTTTAATCAAAAAAAAATTGACATTATGAAAATGAATATGAAACATAGGGCAATACTTCTTTTCACCAAGTGGACTCAAATACAGTTGAATTCTTACCAAAAAGCAAGCTGGTTAGATTAGCCAATAGCCTGGAAGTGATTGCACTTGCAGAGCTGTTCCCACACTGAATGTCCCACATATATCCAAATTGCAAGGTTCATAGAGATAGTGCTTGACCAGACTCTACCTGGAGCACCCTCCCATACATACACCCTTTGAAAGTCACTATCCCACTGGTCCACTTAGCCTTTTACCTGTTTTACCCACAGCATTCCCAGGTTTATGCAAGAAGAAAGGTCCTTCTACACAAGATACAGTGAAAACAAACAGCTATCCTGAAATCCCAAGGTCTGATAGAGAGTGGTGTCCACCCATGTCTTATCTGAGTTTGTTAAAAGGCTTTAATTGTGCTGACCGGCTTCATGTGGGACCTCCACCCATGTCCCACCTGTCTATTCACCCCCAAGCAGGTGACCCAGATCAGCCACATTTGACTAATAATGCCCTGGCCTGACCCTCACTGGAGGTTTGGGGGCAGGAATGGCTGAGGTTACAGAGGGGGTTCAGGGCTTGCAGGATCATGATCTGCCTCTGTGGCTGAACTTTCTATTTTCCAGGATTTGAGGATTTAGCTGGAGCTTGGGGAAGCCCACGGGAAAGCTCCTGTGTCTACATCTCTGTACATACAGCATGTTTAAATGACTCTCACACTGTCTTGGGTCTTCCCATGCTCCCCATAAGGATGTGCAGGTAGGGTCAGATGTTCTTCAGGAAGGTGCCAGTGCTCTATGCTGCTGCACCATATCCCTGTCTCTGCTCACCTCCCCTCAGGAAACCTCTTCCTCAGCTTGTGTGAAGTCATCCCAAGCCCTTTCACTGGCAGCCAAGTCCTGCACATAAGCAGGTGTCTCCATGGCCTTGTCCTTCAGTGAAGGAGCAGCAGGGAGGAGGCTGTGCCTACATTGCTGCCTTTCAGATGCATCTTGAGCTTGTTGAAATACGACAGGCCCTCCTTGCCTGACCAGGGGTCCCCTAATGCCCTCCATACTGCTAAGGGCCATGAGAAGAGCGGGACACCTCTCAGCCTGGCCCCTGTAAAGTTGAAAATGTCAATATATCCATTTTTGATACTGATAAGTTTGCAAAGATGTCATCTGCTGAAATGAGTGATATTTTTTTTTCCAGATCACACCATTCTGTGAGTAACTACTCATTTAAGCTGTAGCCATAGAACAAAGTTAACAAGCTTTGATATGACACATTCATATTGTGTTGCATCTTGTGCATTGATGCCTCAAAACTTGCTTTACTTGCTGTTACAAAAGCAACATTTTTTTATTGATGTTTATTTTTCCAAAAGCAAAACTTAAGCATCTCTTCAAAATGCTAAAAAACAACATTCAAGCTCACGATAGAAGCAGGAAAAAAAAAAAACTTGAAAGTACATCCTTGTGTCCACCTTGTTGTCCAGTCACACCTTGATGCATGAGAGGTTTGAGAAAACAACAGCCTTCCTGGTAAATAGCTTTAAGAGGAGCCTCAGGTTCCTTTTCCATGCCCTGAAGGACCTCAAGTGACTGAATTGAGAACTATCTTGACCGTTCATGTTCTAAAATTTATTACATATTTTAGCACTTGCAAAGTAATTCTGTAGCACACACTGTGCAATTCCAAGCTCTCCACATCTAATTTATTTTTGTATTAGTACAAGCTAATAATCTACACAGAATCTCAGAAAGCTCAAGTGCTGCTTTCATTTTATCACTTTGTGACAGTGCCTAAACAAGGATCTCTTGGGCCATAGGGCTGATCCTGCCCATCCGTGTTCTCCTTTCAGTCGTTCCCACTACCCCCTTAACAGTATTGACAGGACAGTATCTTGGCCAAACAGATTGGGAGAAAATAACCCACCAAAAAACTTTTTTTTGGATCTTTTATTCAGAATAAATTCTCAACCCAGTCCATTATGTGACTGCACAAAAGAAGGGGAGATGTAACTGAGCAGAGGAAGCTGCTCCAGCCACCACTGCTACCCAAAAGGATTGTGAAATACAGTGTAGACTCAAAGCAGTCACAGATAATCACAATACACATCCCTTTCTGTCTGCTCTATGCCATTTTAACTACTGAGATGATAGAGAATATGAGAAACAAGGCTGTTCTTTTGCTCTGCACACACACACAAGATCACAGAAGATTCAAGAAATACCTGTGGATCATGATTTCAAAATCATTCTTATTCTATCCTATATTATGGAATGAGACACTCATCTACAATGTCAGCAGGACAAGTTTATGGCATTTTTACAAGAATCTGTTTAATACATAAGTATTAAATATATGTGTATGTAAATAAAATATATTTTTAAATCATAATATATGTATATATCATATACACACTTACGCATGTACATATTATATATATTTTATTGGTATTCCTCTTTATTTTTAAACCAAATCACTACCTATTGACTTTACTAGGAATGGGGTCTTGGCATTTAAGAAGCAGTAGCTGCTGACAGTACTCTTTTATGTTAGTCGGGGAAGGTATAGATATGAAAGGTAGAAAGAAAAATGTAGTCTAATAGCTGTTAGGATGCCACTTCCTTTTATTTTATTATGCCATTTAAATTTTATTTACTTAAGTAAAACATTGAATCACATGCCCCAAATAAAACCATTCTTTAAAGGCAGAGGAAATATTTAAGTGGCTTCTTGAATGAATTATAAGTTTAAGTAATATAAACTGAAAAATTATGGTTATACAGAAATCTGAAATCTGCACTAACTATAACATTATCTTAATTATTTTTCCCTATTACATGTATCACTGCATTCACACAGCCACGGACTCCAAATCAGTGTCTTTCCAGAAGCCACACTCTGGAAACAAATGAACTTTTGACTACATAGGAGTATAATAAGGACTTCACAATGTGACCTATAGTTTTTACTGAACCAAAATAGATTAATAGATAGCATGCAGATGCCAAGATTAAACAGGTTGGTGACAAAACATTAGTAAGCACCTTTAGTGTAATTAAGTTTTTGATGTATTACACTTTTTAGCGTGTAATTATTTTTGAAGGAACTGGATTATACACTCTTTCACCCTAGTTACTGAAGAACAAAATGCTATAATGTTTTTAAAATCTAGTTCAGAATTATGCTGTAGTGTCCAGCACTGATAATGAAGGCAACATTCTTCTCTTCTCATAGTCACTCACAGTGATTACATTGTAAAAGGACTGTTCTCAGTTCCACAAGCCCCTGTGGTCAGTGTAGAGTCCAAGAGGCAGTGAAATGTGCTATATAAAGCACCAAGGCTCACAAGTGACCTTGAGTCTGTTTCCTCACTGCTGGAGGCTAGGATTGCTCCATGGCTACATTCCCAGTCTGCATCAAGAGGCTGCTGGTAACATAAATCTTAAACTGTGATCTTTAAAACAATGTTTGACATTGGCCTTGAATAGGTCTAATAATTTTGCTTAATCACTCCTGTTTCTGCACAAAAAGTGGAAACTAGGCTGACTTCTAATTTTTCATTCTTTTGAAATCTAGCCATGGGCTTTCTGTTTGCCAGCAAATATGTGGAATCACAAGCAGGTAAAATCTGTTGGATGCCCCGTGACATCCAGACATCGCTGCTGTAGAAGTTCACTTCAAGCTTAGAGCAGAATAAATTCCATTCGACTCAGAGATCAGTTCTGCTGAAGAAAAACTAGAAGTAAACTCATTTACATATGCAGATATGCAAATGACACAAGCAATTTTCATTACTTGTGTCCTAATGAGAATGACCTTTTCTGCTACAGGGAAAAAGAAATTGAACTCAGCATGTGGAAGTTATGGTAGAATAAGGAATTCCAAACCTCTAAGAAAATAGGTCAAATTATTGTATCGAAATAAAAATAATGGGGGTGATATTGAACCCTAAATCTCAGTATTCCTTCATCTTTAGGGAATCTAAATTAGGTTGAGCATCTGAGCTTGTGCTGTTTGGACCAGTCTCTAATAACATGTTTTGCACAGCACCTTTCCTCTTCATCAAGCTTTAAAAATATGTCTAAACAATTTTTCCATTTCTACCATGAGTTAGGTTAACACCATAAAGTATTTATAATTATTTTACAAGCAAACCTCAAAGCAAAGAGTTTGAGTGACTTGCACAAGACTATAAAGAGGCAGTTATAATTTAAGGATGGTCTGTGGTCCTGTGCATGTTAGATCAAATCCTGTCTCTTTCATGTGGAAATGGAAATGAAAAAGGAAAGAACACAGGATTAATTTACAAAGCAGCATGAGGATCATGTATCTTGTGTTGCTGTAGTTCTGTGAATGCCAGAGAAGGAATCAGTCTCACACATATGCAGTTCATCTGTAGACAGGTAACAGCATCACTCTGGCCATATATACATACCCACGCTTTTCCTTTGTACTGAACACAGTACATGGTCACATTACCAATACGCTTATCTCCCTCTAAAACTGCTGCAGACCTCAAAAACAAAAGGCAGAAATATCACACCAAGCAGGTAACTTTATCCTGTCTTAAGAGCTAGAACCGTTTATATGCAGGACTCTGGGTTCATTAAGGACTTGGGAATTCAAACGTACTGCTCTGATCGTGGAATGGTTTAAAAGTAAGGGCATAGTTATTTAGTCTTTTTTTTTTTTTATCATTATGGCACTGCAGAAGGACTCATCTTGAATCAGACCCTGATATTGCCAGGAATTATTTTAAGTTAATGAAAATTAGGCACTTGCAGTTAAGAACTTACAGCTGTAACTATAAGATGAAGAATAAAGTTGGGTCTCATTGGTAGATCACTATAATCCTAAGATTCTAACTAATACTAACACATACCTCATTTTAGGTTTTTGTTTTCCCATGATTACATACGAAAAACGGCTGCACTGAGCTTAACACTGTCACTCTGAAACTGAAGCCAGATAAATATAGGTTGTCCTACAAATAGACACCTTACCTTGGGCACCATAAGGAGAAAACTTCTGCTGAGAAAAAGAAAATTCAGGCTGCACAGAACAAGCTCCCAGACGCACACACTTCTGCAAGGCTTCATTCTTAATGTAATTACTTGCAAGTATGATGGGGTTTAAAAAATATATTGTAATTAATATGATATTTGGGGATGTGGGAGGGCAAGAAAGAAAAACCTTCCATGATAAGCAAGGTAATTATAGAAAGAGGATTTTGTATGTACCTGTATTCACCTAGGTTTTTCAGAATCTATTTCATAATAGGCATGGGTGCTAAGCTTAACAGACAAGGAAAAAAACTGTAATTGCTAGAAAAATGAGTTCTTTTCTAAAACAACATGGAAAAGAACTGTCTAGCTACTGGGCTACACTGAAACAGTGAGTCTTTCTAAGTAAAGAAAAGGCTGAGAGAGTTGTATTTGTTCAGCCTGGAGAAGGCTGAGCGGGGATCTGATTCCTTCCTACCTGCCACTATTTAAAGCCAGGCTATGGAGAAGGTGGAACCAGACTCTTCTCAAAGGTGTGCACAAAACCAGCAAGAGGCAACAGGCACAACGGCCTTGCAGCATGAGACATTTCACCTGGATATAAGGAATAAAATGTTTGCCGTGAGGGAGGTCAAGCACCCTAGAGTTGCCCAGACAGGTTATGGAATCTCTCTCCTTGAAGATTAAACAAACTCACCTGGACAGGCCCTGTGTAATGTCACCTAGCTTAGAAGTTAGCTAGGCTTTGGAAGTAGGTTAGACTAGGTGACCTCCAGAGGTTTCTTCCGACTGAAATTGTTGGAATGCTGGATGAAGGCTTTTCCGGAGGGCACAGTTCACCAGAAGCTGTTCTCAAGGAGCTCTGTGAAATACAGAATTGACCAGAAGGACAACTATGAAAGTTGCAAGAGAGAAAACAGACTTTTTTATTGACATGGAACATGTCTCTTGCTAAACATTTGCCTCCTTTTGGAAATTAAAACTGTAAATGACAAAACAATACAAATGCTCCTTAGATAAGGACAACTTTCAGCTTAGAATTAAGTCTCCTTACATTTCTTGGCACAGAAACATTGATTATATAAATTTCATAAAGGAAATGCAAAGAGGCTTAATGTGGGACTTTGATCAATGATACTATCTTGATTTATAATTGTGTATTTTTAAACTGTGATATGCACAAAGCACTAATTTAAAAGCTCGTTTTAGTTGCAACTTACTTCTTCCTCTTAATATAGAATCATCTGATTACATTTTTTTCAGTTGTCCTTGTGTCACGTACTAGATAATCTCCTCATAGTTTAAAGCTAAAAATACTAATGGATTGGGGAAATGGGTTTCTGCATTCACCCAGCATATATGTCTTTTTTATGCTTGTCTTTTAGATCATTTATCTAGATAATAACCTTTAGTACCAGCTCCTTCCTTCCAATGAACTGAAACACAACAATGATTAAAGTTGGTGAATACATGTCCTCTCCTCTCTGTATTTTTGCCAGCTGAGATCACAACATCCAGCAGCTCCCTTTTTGGGGGAATAAGCTACTGACTCCCAATGCATCTACTGCAGAGCTACTCACATGGATGCTTCCTAGCTTGTTTCAATCAAACCAGCCTGAATTAGCTTCAGTAAACTGTAAAACTCTATAAATGAACATTATCTGACAGTGTTGACTGAAAGGCCGTTGATTTCAGTGACTAAGTGGGAGCAACCACGCAAGAAACTCAGCCAACAACTTCCAGCCTGCAATTCTGTAGGGGCAGCCCCAGAAAAGAGGCAGGTAAAGGTGGTAACTTCTTCAGCAAGCAGCTGTGGAGAAAAAGGAGGATACGTATCCATGGCCTTAGACGCAAATTGAGGGAAGGTAATTCATTTTGAACAAAAGTAAAAATTGCAGCACAGAGAAGTTAACTGATCAGCCCAAGGTCAGATACAAAGATCGTGGAAATTCTGGAAATGTATCTGTTACCACCAAGATTCTTCTAGAATGTTTCTGTTATTTCAGTTTTCATTATGCCTGAAACTAGCAGCGATAGGAGGGTCTGGCTTTCAGAAATTTCTTCACACATAAACTCTAAAAACAAAAAAAAATATGGGGACAAGAGGGATGTATTTTTATAATAGGAGACATCTGGAAACCGCTTTCCTCACCTACCAGTGCCTTCTGAAACAGATGGAGCTGAAGCACATCTGAAACGTTAGCACTCTCTTAAGACTTGTGAAGAAATACCCCAGAAAAAAAAATATATCCTATTAGATCAGTCTTTCTGACACTTCTTTGACTTTTCCTATGGTGAGAAATTGTAAGATGTTCTCAGTACTAGCAAGTTACAAAACAGTCAGTACCTACCTGTGTTACCTGTACTGTTATTAAAAATCATTTTCATGGCATCCAGGAGGTGACCAGAGGAAGATAACAGGCACCAGGATAAAAGAATAATATTCCATTCGTTCTTCAGGGGAAAAAAAATTAAATCTATGAACATAATTTAATAGCAAAGGAAATCTGCTAACACAGATTATCTCATCAGGAAGCGAAAATTTACTGGAGCAACAGTTTCATTTCCAGTGAATCATGCCATTATGTTCAATTGCGCTCTAAATGTGAAACCTGCCCTTGCTACTTGTTCTCTGCTGTGGAATTACTGTCACAAGAAAAGAGCAATTGCAAAATGTTCCCTCACTTCAAAATTCCCATTTGCTAAGTGGAACTGATGTACACTACAGAGATCTAAGTGTGAAATCCATAAAATATTTTTGGTACAGATATGAGCTGGGAAATTGTATTTCTCCACTTTTTTGGTATCTAGGAAAACTGGAACGGTAGTTGATAGGCGTTTCTAATTACTCACATAATTCAGGCATTTCTGAAGTATTTGCAGCAATTTATTAATTTAAATATGCCATCACTAGGCTTAAATGATGAATTAGTCTATTAAGCAGATTGACATTCCTTTCAGTATTAGAGTTTCCTGATGATTTTTTTTCTGAAAATTTCCTTCGCTATGGTGCTTAGAAAGTATTTTTACTTCAAAAACGGGTGGTGATAATTCTATTTATATTTATTCCCCAAAATTACTTGGCCATTTTCACCCAAATTTGTGATTACATAGTTCAGCAAAACACATGCTGCCCATATTTTCTGATAAAATGTCAAGTTTTGAGGAAGGCTAATATTAAATATTTCTTTCTCCAAAGATATATTAAATTTCCTATTATTGGAAGTATTGCTATGAATGACTAATTGCCTGGTGAGACAGAAGGAGAATGCAAATCTTCTACTTTTAAAAGCATGTAATAGTTAATCATTTTACATTCAGCTGTATTTATCCAGCATTCCAGCATGCTGCCCGAGCAGTGTTACCAATAAATCTATAAATAGGATGCAAAATGGCTGTGAGCTGTCTGGGCATGAATAAAGAGCAGCATGGCAATAAATTACCCCATAATATATAGTTTAAAGCCTGACAAATCCATGAAATGCATCGTTTCGTGGATTTGAAAGATTCATTGTGCATCAGCCTCCCGAAAGCTGGATTTGAGGCAAAGGGCACCCAGGACGCATGATGTAATGAGGGAGCATGGAAGGATGCACAGAAAGCACAAAGCCATCTCCCGAGCAGGAGTGACATCTGTTCTGAGGGGAGATGCCTTCCCGGCGGGGCTGCGCGGCTCACGCGGACTCAGGAAGCCCATGGTCGGCAGGAAGGACACGAACGCAGGGCCAGGCCCAGCCACCTACCCCAGCTAGGAGCGCTTTCGGGAAAAATAAATAAATAAAAGCGAAATTAAGGGCACTGTAGCTAAGACGGAGCCGCTGGCGGGTTTCCCGCCCGCCCGCAGCAGCCGGGTCCGCCCGCCGGCGCCCGGCAGGCGGCGCTGCCGCGCGAAATGGCGGCGGAAGCGGAGGGGAAGGGCCGGGCCTTGCCCAAGATGGCGGCGCCCAGGCGCGGCGTGGCCGCGGGCAGCATGAGGCGGCCGGGCCGGGCCCGCCGCGGCGGCGGGAAGCTGGAGCGGCTGCGCCAGGCCGTGCGGGACTTCGTGCAGGCGGCCGGAGAGCGGGCGCCGCCGCCGCCAGAGTCGGCGAAGCAGAGCCGGCGGAGCCGCCGCGACGCGAGGAAGGAGAAGCGCCGGCTCAAGCGGAGCCGCCGCCGC
>JAUBNY010000546.1:39032-62105 GCA_032275445.1 Crypturellus soui | reverse complement strand
GTTGATTTCTTATTTATTTATTTCTCCCTTTTGCCGTCCCTTGAAGGTCTCCTCTGCTCCCGGAGATGCAGTTGAGCTACTGCATGCTCCTTGGGGTCCTTCATCCGCACTCTCCAGCCCAGGCTAGTGCTGGTTTTGCATTATTTTGCCCCAAAGAGGTTTCCCTCGGTGTCAGTGACCCCTTTTCTCCGTCCCACTAGAGACGGCCACTTGCTGCATCGGCCCCATGGCAGCCTTGGGCTTCCTTGGCTGTTCTGCTTTGTGTCTTGCTTCGTGTTCAAGCACCTAAGAGAAGAGGCGGCTTCCCGTGGAGCTGCTCAAGGGGTTCCTTGAGGTGCTTTTCTCACCTCCTACAATAGAAGTATAAATGAATGGCAGGAGAGCTACCATTATTTTATTAAAATTCACCATGCTGTGCCATAAAGCTGCTTCTGCTCCCTGCTGCTGCTTGGAGGCATTAACGCTGAGGTGGCAATTCGAGCATAAGCCCCTCTTCAAGTCAACACTCGGTCCTGCAATTAACGTTCGTCTTGAATTAGGAGCGCAGAGCAAAGCAGGAGCCCCAAATAGTCCCCTAAGAGAGAGACCTGGGTGCACTAGGGTGAGTAATACAGGGAATCCGGGTGGATTTGTCGGGAATCAGTAGGTGGATATGGAGCCGGGAGCTTGCAAGGAGCCCTTGGGAGCAAAGGGAGAGGAAGAGGAGGTGATTCCAGACCTGGAGCAGAAGGGAAAGGCTCTTGGGAAGTGATGACACCGACTGGGTTTGATGAATCATGTTGAGTCAAAAGGAGAAATTAAATGGGTGCTACAAGCGGGCACATTAGTAAATGGGCTGTGGGCTTTTTATGCATTTTTTGCTTCAAAATGTTGAAATAAACAGCAGGACCCCCATCATGTCCTGCATGAGCATGGGTGACTCGTGACACTCTGTGTATCCCTGCCTGGCTGTTATGAATTCCCTTCTCCATTTGGCATCCTGGGAATCACCCCCGAGGGTGCTGCAGCCCTCGATCCCACCCGAGGAGTAAGGCTTGGGGCACTGGGGGACAGGAACCTTTGTGGGAGCCGCTTCATGTGGCCAGACGGGCAGAGACTGGCACCATCGGGGTGGGTGATTGACACCCATCAGGGACGGTGACGGCTCAAGGGGCCACGGCAGCGGGTTCCCCTCCACGGGGCTGCCGGGGGGGCAGCGCCGAGAGGACCTTGATCGGCGTCTCGGCGGCTGCCAGCCCGGCGCTCGCAGCCTCTTCCCTGGCTGCACGCGGCAAAATAGGAGAAAATAGCGTCCTCCCCCTCACCGCGCTGCCGAGGAACAGGAACGGGGAAAAAAATAACCCTGCAGCCCCTGCTGAGTGCAACGCGATGGGCTCTGCACGGGAGGCGGCCTGGGCAGCGTCTCCGAGCGGAGCCGTTTGGGAGCTCTCGGCGCTCTCGCCTTCGCGCTGCACCAAACGCGCCGCAGCAGCAGCAGCGACCGGAGCCGCGGCGGAAGAAGGAGAAGGCAGCGCGGCCGCCGGCCCCGGCCCCCAGCGCGGCCACCGCCGCCTCGGCGCGGAAGCGGGCGCTGCTGGAGGCCAACGAGGCGGAGGACAAGGAGATCCGGCGGCTGGAGCGGCGGCTGGGGCTGGGCAAGCGCCGCAGGAAGGCGGCGGCGGGCGCCGAGGCGGACGAGCTGCCGCCGAGCTTCGTACAGGATGGGCTGGGCTACGTGCTGGGCGCGCTGGGCTCCCGCGGCGCCCTGGCCGGCCTGTACGGCAGCAGCGACGAGGAGGAGGCGCCGGGGCCGCCGCGCGAGGAGCCGCGGGAGGAAGAGGAGCGGCGCGAGGATGAGGATGAAGGGACGGCGGAGGAAGATGAGGGGCTGGAGGAGGAGGAAGAGCCGGAGGAGGAAGATGAGGGACTGGAGGAGGACGAGGAGGATATGGAGGAGGAAGGGCTGGAGGAGGACGAGGAGGAGGCGGAGGACACCCCTGGCGCGTGCGAGGCTGAAGGCCGCCGGGAGAGCAAGGGCAGCGGGAGCTCGTCCCCGGCCCCTGCACGGGAGCAGGTACGTGCTGGGCGCGACGCAGGGCCCTGCCGCACGGCACGGAGCTGACCCGGCTGCACGGCCGCAGGGAGCGGCACGAGCTGCCCCGGCCCCGCAGGGTGCTGTGGCGGGGAAAGCTGCCGCTGCTGTGGATAACCCAGGTCACAGCAACAAGTATCACACGTTGGAAGGAGAGTTTGTTCCTTTCGGTAGAGTGGAAGGTCGTACCTCAAAGCCGGAGGCCTGTCGCCGTGTCTGTGTCTACAAGATCAGCAAATAACAAAAGAAGAAAGGGAAGTTGTGATCTCCTCAATCTAGAATTTAGGAGCTGGGATGGAGCAAGATTAACCATTGATACTAAGATCATAAAGAGTTATGTTAGAACAGCAAGCCAAAGTGTCGCTTCTGCAAGGTGTCCCTAGCAGTTCTGTGTGTTTTGGGCTTGGTAGCAGTGTGGAAGGTAGAGCTCTCCACACCAGTTAACCCATGTGCGTGAAGCCAGCCCCTCTGCAGCTGCAGCTTTCCTCCCTGGAGGCATCCGTTGTCCAGCCAGGTGATAATGGAGAGCTAAGATGTCAGCTTTAAGAAAAGTAAATATCCATGTAAAGAGAAAAGGTTTTTGCTACTGTCAGCAGCAAATGTGTTCTTTTGGCATTAGTTATTGCCTGGAAGAATGTGCACTTAGCTCAAAGTTTGGCCTGTTAAATCAAAATGTGTGCATGTGTCCCAATATTTCAAATGCTGTTCTGATCTGCTGTCTTTCTGTTTTCTTGTTAAGGGGCTCAGTCACAGTGCAACAAAGTATGTCCCCCCTCAAGTGAGAAGAGCTCAGGAGGCACTAGATGACAAAAAGAGAGAAGAATTGGGAAGGCTGAAAAAAATGGTGAATGGTCTCATTAACAGGTAATGTAATAAGAGCAAGTGATTAATCTTTCTGGTTCTGTGTGACAGTGCTCATCATTTAAAAAAAAAAGTGACACGGATGTGACTTTTCTCTTTGCAAACGGATTTTAAGTTGGCAATCATGTCTGCCATCCTTAATAGTAATCATCTTTGGTAGAAATTCTTCAAAGTTGATAGTTATAGAAGTTGAAAATGTCAAAAATAAATTTTAAATTTGGGCTGAATTCCACACATTTGTTGCCTGTAAGTGCTAGGTATAATTCTTGACATGGCAGCAAAAATGCGCCCATTAAATTTTAGATCCCTTACTACATACTGACAAAAACTGACAAGTTTTTTTCATACTTATTTCTTCTAAAGAGCATGATTTACCACAGTTAGAACTGTTGGTATAAAATCAGTTTTCATAAAGCTGCTCAGTTTAACAGTAGCCCCATTGACAGTACTCTGCAAATATTGCAGCTATTACATTTCCACATGTAAATATTTTCTAAAGAGAACAATTAAATGTTTGCTGCTGCTCTCAGATTAGTGTACAAAGTAAAATACAGAAGATCATCTTTTCAGGCATCTTTTCATTCTTTATAGAAACTAGAAGAGTTTCTCTAAAGGATTGTATGAAAATTGTAGAGCTGGGCAGAGAGCTGGGCATAATACACTTTTGATTTTGTTTCTGACTAGGTTGAGTGAACCAAACTTGTCCTCTATCAGTGGCCAGCTGGAAGAGCTCTACATGGCCAACAGTAGAAAGGACATGAATGAAACTCTAACAGATATTCTCATGAGTGCTTGTGTTACTGCAGCTGCAATGCCTGCTAGGCTGGTGATGGAGCATGTCCTTTTGGTCAGCATCCTTCATCATACAGTAGGAATTGAGGTAATTTTTGTAGCTAGGACCAAGTTTACTTTATAATGCATATAGTGCAATGCATATTCCTTGGTGTTTTGATTAGATTGTCTTAGTGGTGCTATATAGCGACATTGTTGCAAAAACGTCACTTATGTCATTAAAATCATAAATACTTCTTTCTGCATCCATTTATAGTATTGAATTTCTTTAAGCTTCAGGTTTTCTCATGCTTAATTACACTAATCCCTTGCTATTCTCTTGCGTATAGTAGGACATCGTTCATAAATTAAATGTATCCAAAAATGGAAAGCTTTGCAGTTTAAGAAATCTCTTTGCATCATTAGAGACTCTTTAAAGCCCAGTCATTTTTGCTTACTATTTTTGCTTACTATTTTTGCTTTTTTGTTTGTTTGTTTTTGCTTGCTATTTTACTTACTAATAGAAGGTGAAACCAACAGTGTCAAAGGCAAGATTTTAGCTAATTCCAATGAACCATCTCTCAAGAGATTGAGATATTTCAACATCATGTTCCCATCAGGTTGTATTCTTGTTCTACTTAGCTTTAGAATTAACTTTATGTTTAAATTTAAAAATAATACCTAATAATAGATAGCTGATATCCAGGCTGCCTTCTATAACAGTGAAACTGCTATACAGTTTCTGAGTCTGCATTGTTTGAATACATTATAAAGACTTTTTTTTTTAAATAAACCTGGAATACGAGCTGCGTAAAACTGCAATAATGTAACACAGGCGCATTTAAAATTAGTTCAAGCAGTGGAGAAGCTGGAGTCCCAATAGCTCTGCTTTTACAACTGCACAGTATTGGGTGTTGGATATAGCTGAAGCCTGAGCTATTCAAGACTTAGTCAACACAAGTCATTTCCACTATGAGGACATCAGGTTTACACAAGATCAGTCAGCAGATGTTAGCACAGTAATAACAGAGGTGTTTTATCTCCTTTGTACCTTAACAATAATGGGCTGATTATTCATCTACATCTCTTTGTAAATTCAAAGGTGAAGGTTTCAAAATTATCCCAGCTGAAAAATCAGCCTCAGTAATGCTCAGTAACTGGGCGAACATGGTGTGCTGGGGGCTGTGTTACACTTCCGTTTTTGTTTTGTTTTGTTTTCCCTTCTTCTTTATTAAGTATTTTATCCTGGAATGCTAAACTCTGATACAGTCAATTTTTGGACATGCAGATTTTAATGAAAGAATTACTTATGGTAGCAGCAGGCTGACCAGGCAGCTGAGAAGATGCTAGTTTGTGTTAGTGGAAACTGTGTATTCTGAGATATATGCCCTGATTTCACAACATTTACTTTTCTTGCACATATTTTAAAAGCCAGATGGGTGGCATGTATGAGCTATAATATATGGTTTTGAAAAATGTCATGCTTACAGTTTAGATACTACTGTTTATTTAAATGCATAGCACCCATATTGGCTAAGAGGAGCAATAGTATTGCTTTAAATGCTTTTCATATTGGTTTTGTCCCTAAAACTATTGGTTTTGGGGTGTTTTCGAAATCTACTAATGTTTAATTGCCTGGATTTTTTTTTCCCCTCTCTTTACTGTAACTATCAATAGGTCGGTGCTCACTTTTTGGAAGCTGTGGTGAGGAAATTTGATGAACTCTATAAAAGTGATGCTGAAGGAAAAGAATGTGAAAATCTGTTTGCTTTGATTGCCCACCTGTATAACTTCCACGTGGTTCATTCCCTCCTGATCTTTGATCTGCTGAAGAGGCTTGTTAGCACGTTCACAGAAAAGGATATTGAGTTGATTTTGTTTCTTCTGAAAAATGTGGGCTTCTCCTTAAGAAAAGATGATCCGTTGGCTTTGAAAGAACTGATCAGTGAAGCACAGAGCAAAGCAAACACGGTAGAGAAGAAACTTCAGGATCAGACTAGGGTATGCACGAGGTGAAAGATTTTCTGTTCTGAATAGCCTTCAATAAGTGCTTAGTTAAGTGTGTTAATGTAACAACAATGTTCTTCAATACTCTGGTTATATTCTAAGCTACCATTAGTTCCAGTTGTTATGTTCCATTCCTTTGTTTTGTGAGGTTTTTCTCCTTTATTTCCCTGAACACAGACACATGCTTCTAGTGGGTGTGACTGTGGGTATTATCCAATGAACAGTTCTTCTGTTTCACAATACTTTGTACACCTCAGAAAACGATGGCTGAGGCTATTCATTTATTTGTTTAGCAGATTAAGCCTTGAACTGATGCTTGAACACAAACAAAGATAATGGGAGTTAAAGTAAACATCATTCTCTGAAATTTAGATCAACGCAAACTACTTTATTAAGTAAACTTCTTCAGCATATAATCCACCACAGCACTTCTTGTCCCAGTAGGTTCGCTTTATGCTGGAGACTATGTTGGCCCTGAGGAATAACGATATGCGTAAGATTCCTGGTTATGATCCTGAACCGGTTGAAAAACTCCGTAAATTGCAACGAACGCTGGTAAGATCCTTCTGCATGTGTAGTACAGCTGTTCTTAAAGCGTATGTTCAGAAGCTTAAAAAAAGTAGTGTATGGAGACTACCTGACCTATGAATAGCACTTTGGAATTCATTAATCACTCTAAAACTCCTTTAGAGAGAGGGAAAAAAAAAATTTCACTTGGAGATTTTGAGATATCTACAAGAGCCTAATATAAAGTGTATCAAAGTCATTGTCTGTCCCACTGGATTGAGGAATGATTCTTTTTCAGTAGACTTGAATCTAATTCTAGACTCTGTGAGTTTCCAACCCCAAAATTGCACTACTTATAAACCATATGTAGAAAATTTTGCTTTTGTGGCACTTGGTGCAAGTACAGAATGTGTAAGTTGGCAATAACAGACCATGCAAAAATAAGCTAAGTAACCTACTTCTCTAGTTCGTTTTGGATTTTAACAGCTCTTAGGCTGCCTTGCTGATGCTACAAAACTTATCAGGATTTTATTGTGTTATTTTATTTGATCAGAATTTTTTTACTTGGAAAATCAATTTTCATTTTTAACAATTTTAATTCTAATCAAATTTAGGAGTTGAAGACGGCTACTTCTTAACTGAAGCTTCTAAGCATAGATTTAAGGACCTTTTTATATTTGAAGAATTGGATTATGTGGAAAACTTATTCTTTTCACTTTACTGCTTAGAAGAAGAGGTTCTGAGAAGCAACAGGCGAAGACCTTTATGCAGATAGTTAAGTGGTGCTGTTACCTTGAAGTATGTGTTTTTTGAAAAAAAAGTGTTTCAGCTAAAAGCTCTGGGTTTTTGATTTTGTTATTCAAGGTTCACAACAGTGGCTCTGGAAAAGACACTCAGCTCCGTGTCTCCCTAGAATCATTGCTCAATGCTGATAAGGTTGGTCGCTGGTGGATTGTGGGCTCAGCATGGAGTGGAGCACCAATGATAGATGATACAGACAGCAAGACTCAGCAAAAGCTGCATGTAGGAAAGGTAAACCCAAGCATTACCAGTCCCAATGTTGGCAGAAGTATTTTGAATATTCTTGATTCAGGTGGATGAGCTCATTTCAGAGCTCACCAAAACAAATGATGACTCCTGTAAGATTTGGATTGTAAACATACTCTTATAATTTTTAAAAAGTGCACGTGTCCTTTCTCACATCTGTTATTACAAATATTACAATGCTGTTTCTTTCTAATCCTGTGGAATTGCAAGAGTAACTTCTTAGGTGAAGTGGAAGAGACTTGATTTACAGTAGATTGGTAGCATGGAATCCTACACAGTAGTGTTGTCTGCCAATGAGTGGCACGTGTCTGAGAAGATGCTAAAAGCAGTGTAGCAAGATGGTCACTTGCCTTTAGAGAAGCACTTCTTAAGAGTAATTGGCACAACTATACTAGATTAACTTAGTTGAAAGCAAGCTCCTGATTGTTTGCATCCCTTTCCTGGGTGAAAGCTCAGGACTTTTTGATTGGTGCTTCACAATTCCCTGGAGATCTTCATCAAAAGGCATATTAGAAGTGGTGTTGAAATTGCTTTCTTAAAGCAAACATAAATAAAATAGCATTAAAAGTATTAAGTACTTCTTTGTTTGTTTGTTTTTTCAGGTGAGTTCAAAAATAATGGCGCTTGCTCGTAAGCAGAGAATGAACACTGATATCAGAAGAGGTATTTTTTGTGTCTTGATGACAAGCGAAGACTTCCTGGATGCCTTTGAAAAGCTTCTGAAGTAAGTGCAGATGATGACAGAGTAAAGTCCAGGATTAAAAAGTGTTCCTTGGGTTGGAAATATAGGTAATGTTGGTCTGGAGCAGAGGGAATTTTTGCAGCTGCAGTTACGAGTGTTGAACTGCGAGTGCAATCAAAGGAGCGTGGAGCTTGGCATTCGCATGAGGATGGAGTAAAAGGATCAAGGGAGAGGAGGTCACAGTCCTGATGTGAATAAGGGCTGCCTAGGGAGCAAGAAGACGCAACTGGCAATCAGAGGAAAGGAGTAGCCCTCGTTAGCGTCACATATATTTAAAACTGTGACAACATCTTCCGAGCCTCTGTGTTTTTGTAGGGGCCATGGGGATTCCAGTCCAACATATGAAAGTTTACTGCAGGCTTACATCTTCAGAGGCAGTTCCCAAGCCCTTTGGGGGCATCTCCTGGTTTTGTGGATTTCTTTGCTGCTGCCTCTTCTTTGCTGCTTGCCCCCTCTTGCTGCCATGCTCAGCCATGTTGTAGGCCTCTGTCCAAACTTGCATGACCCGATAATGTTTTAGCACCTTCACTTCCACTCTACAGAGTTTATTAACTTTGGATTTGCTCCACAGTCACCATGTTAAGACTGGTTCCCCTACCTTTTGACAAGCAGCTTTTTAGAAGCTGATGTGATCAGCAAAGAGCTCCAATTAAACTATTATTCATGTCTGTCAGATACTAATTTTAAGTTTGTAGTAACTGGGAGGGGAGAGATCAGGTCTGGACTCTTCTGTTCTAGCCTTGTAATTCAAGGGAGTTGTCCTATCAGGATGGCATGCAATTATTTAATTTGCTAACCAAACCAAAACAGACTTTGTAATAAAGTCAACTAATATTTGATTAAATGCCACTTCTGCAAAACACAGCTTGAATTTAAGACTGATGGAGTCATTCCAATATCTTAATATGGCCTGTTCAATTAAAATAAATTAGCTGCTGCTGCAGTTCTTGCCAAGGCTGGGTAGTTCAATTTGCAAATTGATCCTTGACTCTTCTCCTTGCTGTTTAAACCAGTATACAAATCTGTATATACACAGACCTGGCAGAAGAACTGTGTCTGCAGATTGCCTGCTGTGTGTTGAAGCTGATATACAGCAAATGCTCAGAGTGAGGAATTCTGAAATCATCCTACATCTGACAGAGAATAATGCAAAGTATATAGAATCGTCAGCAAAGGCATTAAAAATTTAATGTGAAAATCTTTACCAAAGTGCATGGGATTTTATATTCATATGTTTGGTGTCAGGCTCTCAAAGTACATGAGAAGTACCTGCATTTTTAAGTGTGCCTGTTGATTCCTCTGCTGTTAGGTGTCTGAAAGAGTCAAGCTGTGCTCAACAGCAGTTCACACCACTCTAAAGCCAGGCTGTTTTTTCTGTCTTTCTCCTCCTCCCAGCAAATGAAGGGGATGAGTTTGTAGCTGGAACAGCCCTGTGAAGTAGCTCAACCCTTCATTGCAGAAGTGCCAGTGAGAAGGGGAGGTTGGGAGTATGTTCTGGAGAGGCAGAGGAGAGTGAGACTTGATGCTTTTAAGCAGCTGAAAGTCCGTTCACGTGGTCACAGCCACCTCTAGTTGCTCTGTAACAAAATCGGGTAGAATTTGGCTGATGGGAGCAAGAGGACAGCACTGGCCTGGCAGTTAGTGATGTATCCTTGTTGGAGAACAAAACCTGAAGTCATTGTTGCTCATTAGCAATCAACCTGTAAATTATTCCAGATTTTCATTACTTTCTTTTTTGTAGCATCTTTTCTGAAATAACAACATTTTCTCTGTAAATCTGCTGTATATCTGTGATCCAATGCAACAACAGATGTGTGAAGGGGAGCACATCCCACAGAGATTAGACATGAGCCCTGAGAGTCTGTGCTCTGAAATCTGCAGGTCGAGTTCTGGTGGAGTCTAAATTTCTTAGAAAATACCTTTGCATTTACCAAGGCCAGATGAAACTTGAGCTTGAAGCAAAGAGAATAATGTTGCTTGACATTTTTCAGATTATAATATTAAGCATTTTTCATGTTAATTGGTTTTAATGCTGCCAGGCGTTTGACAACTCTGGAAACGAAACCATATTATTCACAGAACAGGCATGTTGCGAGCTGGTTGCCATTTCCCAACCTGCTTTCAGAGTGCTCATATTTAAGCGTGAAGGCTCTGGAGTCCTTGGCCCTTATGCAGAGGCAGCCAGCAGAGGTACCCAGTGATAGCTATTATTTTCTTCAAGATTTTTTCTAAAGTAGCTTGAAATCACTACTCCATCTTCTTAGGCTACCGCTATACGATGATTAAGTATTGCCTAACACAGAGTTGAATTGATGAATACTATTACCAATTAAATTAGAAAAAAGGAAAACAACTTAACTTGTTTTTCTAATCACTAGTAAGTGCCACAGAAATGAAGAGTTCTGGACTATCTTTCTCAAGGGGTTTGTAGTAATTCAAAGGTTTTCTTTTCTTTCCTGTGACTAGAGGTACAAGTGTGAGGCAACCAAAATAGCATCCTACAGGTTTTATAAGCATGAAGTGGGCTGTGTTTCCTCCTGATTATACTTGTATTGTTCTGCTCCTGACCTTGCAACCTTGATTTTAGTCCTGGTACTACTGTAGCATTGCCATGCAGGGTGTTGGGTTTGCCTGTAGTTGAGCAGTTTGCTTCCATTTGTTTTAAGAGCTTTGTGAAAACTAGAACTAAGTGTGACTTTTTATTTCTCCCTCTTATTAGTTCATTTACTGTGGCTCCTGTTTTGCGGCAGTTGCTTTCCTTACTAAACTATTTTTATTCTCTTACTAAATTTTAGGCTTGGACTGAAAAATCAGCAGGAGAGAGAAATTGTTCACGTTACCCTTCACTGCTGCTTACAGGAGAAAATATATAACCCTTTCTATGCATTTTTGGCTAGCAAGTTTTGTGAATATGAAAGACGATTCCAGGTGAAGAAAGATCATTTTGTGCTTTGTTGCGGTGTTGTTATAGTGGTTAGAAAGGCAGTCATTAAATACCTGAGTGTAGTTAAATACATACTAAGATCTTGATCCTGAAAAATTATGCTGGAGTACATAGGCATTCAGTAAAGTACATTAATGGTCAGCTTTAAGTAGGAGACAAAATAACTGCTGCAACAGATTTGCCTTTTTCTATTTTACACATTTTAAAAAGAATTTAACCATCTTATTGAATATCTCTTAATCAGGAGATGTTCGTAAAGAACATAAAGCGAAAAGATTTTGTGTTATTAGTTGTTCAAATGGTTGTTTGATCTGTTGTGTTTGCTGTCTTGCTGTCTAGATGACATTCCAGTTTAGTATCTGGGACAAAATCCGAGACTTGGGAAACCTGTCAGCTACTGCTGTCTCCAACTTAGTTTCGCTGTTAGTTCACTTGTTAAGGACCAAGTCATTGCCGCTCTCAGTTCTTAAGGTTGGTGTATTTCTTCTCAAAGCATTTCTGTGCTCTCCTTGCGTTTACTACCTATGTGGAAAATACATGTTCTGTGTTACCTCACTACTGATTTAGCTGTTTGTTTGCATAAGCTAAAACAAAAGCTATCCTAAAATTACCAACTGAATAAGCAAGTGTTTTAATACTCCTAATGATCATGTTAGTTTTCCCTGGCAATCTATGGAAAACCAAGAGCTGGGGTGACCCAAGCATGTGGAGATCCTGCAGATCATGCTACAGAAGTGTCCTGTTATAAAAAATACCGGGAGATGACTTGAGTCTAATAAGGCCTCAGCTGCCCTGGTTGGCCACCCTTTGTGCTAGTTCCCAGTAGCTCCTGAACTAGCCCTGGGGAGGTTTGTGTCACACAGCTGCACGTCCCCTAATCAGGGAGGAAGGTTCTGCTGCTGCAGTGCCAAACCCAGAGAACCGCCTTAGGCTTCTCTTAGGTTTTTGTTTTCACAGAATACAGAGTTTGGAACCAAGACCCCTACAGTAACAGACTCTTATCAGTGGTTTTTATGCCACGCTCTTTAGCCAATTTTTATAAAACAGACAGAAATCTTCTGAGCACTTGCATTTCAGAATGAGAAATGTGGAGAGTTTATTTCAAACAGTAATTGAAATCTGTCAAGCGGGCAGTATTCTATGTTATCCTCAATTTTCAAGTATTTATTTTCCTGGAAAAATCCTGCTATTTGCTTACTACTGGACAGGTTATTTCTTAGTAGCTTCCCTGCTTTCTTATTGTTTGACTTTGGGACCAAGTTCTCACCTTCCTGTCAAACTTCAGACTCTATGTGTTTGGGAGAGCAGTCGACATGCTAAAAGCTTTTCGTTGTAAAGAGAATTTGGTTATTTGAAATAGTAGAATTCTTTTCTCTATTTTTTATTAACTAGGTAATTGAATTAAGCGAACTAGATAAACCCAGCGTCCGTTTCTTGCGACAAGTATTAAGCATGCTGCTAATCAAAACAGATGCTGAAGATCTTCATGACATTTTTGGGAGGTAAGTGATTAGAGGGATCTCCAGGAAACCTTTGGTGGTGAGTAGTGATTATACAGATAGAAGTTTGCCTATTTTATTCTCCAAATACCAGCTGTCTGTTCCCTAAAAGTAGGGATGGGGGATATGTAATTTATGTGTTAATACAGATTATGTTATAGATACAAGTGTGTAATGTCTTAAACAACTAAGACTTTCAGATACTTGGTGTATCACTTTGGTCATTGGATTCTTGTGAACAGAACTCCTTTCCTTACTGCTTTACTGTATGTGGATTGAGATTCAGTCTCACAGCAGTTTTTGTGACTCTCAAATTTCTTTCGTATAAGGAGAAAAATAAATGCTGATGAAGGACAGATTGAGGTTTTGGAGCATTTGTTTATTGTTCAGATGGCAGACCTTTTATCACTGCATAAACATTTAGCATGCAAGCTATAAGAATGATTTCTATTCTCTGGAAACAGTTCAGCCAAAATAAAGTCACTTTTTACTAGTTGTCACAAACTCAAACTGGGGGGAGCAGCTGATAAGCTGGATGCTGCAGCTGCTAGTCAGTTGTGAGTGGGTGCAGCAGGGGTCTGTTCTGACAAACCCTTCTGTGATTTCATGGTTTTGCTGTATTAAACTTCCAGCGTTGTGTTAGTTGGAAAGTTGAGTGATGTTTCGGCCATTGTACTGAAACACAGGGAAGTTCAACAGGGTGTTTGCCTCAGGCTTGGCTGTAATGTAGTTGTTTACATAAAGCAATTCAAACACTCTAATATTCCATTTTATTGTCAAGGACCAATTGCAGGTTCAGTGTGTTAGGCCATTTGCCAAACTAGCTTAGTTAAACTTACTGTTAGCTTTTCTGAAGAAGCTTTCAAACTGCTTTTTTTATTAGAGTCATAGGAAAAAATGATCAAGCTATTTGAAGAATAAAAAATAAATTTAAAAAAAACTTGGCAATGGAAGATTAATACTGTTTTTCATCTGTATCTTTACAGAGTGTCCGAGAACCCCAAATTGGGAATGCTGCGGGAAGGTTTGAAGCTTTTCCTTTCCCACTTCTTACTGAAAGATGTAGAAGCCCACAAAAGTGGTGAGGAGGCTGCCTTGTTAAGAGAGAGAGTAGAATTAGCAAGCAAAGCTTTGCAATCAAAAGAACCCAAATTGAAACTATAATTCTGTTTTTTCAATAAAACACATGTGTGAAAATCTAGGTCTACATGAAGATACAAAGCTTTACATTAGCCTTTCAAGTAACTGAGAATGAGGGGAACAGAATTTGCTGTAAAGGATCGGGTGTTTTGATGTAAACAGTTGCTTTGCTCTACATGCTAGTTACAAGTTTGAAGGTGATACGGGACCTTTCTGCAGAAAGGGGAAATGTATTTTTTTTGTAATATGCCTTTTCTGTACCTGTACTTCATGCCAATAGTTCACATCTAGAAAAGAGGCTGAATTTCTCTTCAGCTCTACTCCCAGTCAGCAGTAGTGTTCAGCATTGGATATTTTAACCTTTCTTTAAAGAAAAAAAAAAGTATATATGTATGTGTGTATGTATGTATATATGTATATATATAAAAACACATACATAGTGGTCAATATTCTGCAGTTTTAACCAGAGCTCTTAATGATCATTGTATTTTGAGCAAAGAATAAGCCACTAGATGGCAGAACTACTGGTGAGCCAGTCTTGGAATAAATTAACTTTTTTTTTAAGAAAAAAAGAAAAGTGTTGAATATATCAATTCTAATTCTGTGAATTGTTTACATGACTGTGGGTCAGGACAAGATCTGCAGCTGAATTCATGAAGTAAAAAGACCTGGAGATCTGACTTTGCCCAATTATACTGGATTTAAAGCTCACAGCATAGATTTATGCTATTTTCACCTGCTTTTCTCAGATTTAAAGTTGGGAGTTACCAGTCTTGCTGCTTGTGATAATCAGATTTTACTGGACATAAAGACTAAGATCATTATCAGTCTTTTGATAAGAAAATCCTTTCTTTTGCTTTCACTATCCACTCAAGCATTTAACTAATGCACTTTTCTTTGTGTAGCAGAATTGAGTGATCTGTTTCTTCTGTTGCCTTACAACCAGATATTAAACTACCATCTCCTGGGGGCATTGCTGTTTGTGTAACTTTTATTCCAGGGGCTAGTCAGGAGAGATGACTTTAAATGGCAAGGAAAATACCTGGTTTCTGGATGGCAGCATGTAGTGCACCTGTATAATTTGTCTGCACTAAAAGCCTGTTCTGCAAGCAAGTTTGTTTGCTGTTCAGGAGTCCAGTCACCTCTGGTGCCTCTGGTTGTATTTGATACCAAGTGATCAGTTCTGCTGCTTGGAATTTGTCCCTCTTGCACCTCAGCTCTCCCGCAACAGAGCTGGTCAAGACATTGAATCAGAGCAATGGTTTGGGAATAGTTCTGCTTACTCAATTGACAAAGTAGCATTTTTAGGAAGCAAAGCATCTCCTAGCATTCATAGAGATGTTTTTCTGGCCTATTTTTTCCTGTAGGGAGGAAAAGGTTTTAGGGAGGTATCCTGCCCTGAGCAGGACTCTCTCTCAAAGTTCAAGGTTACAGCCATGAAGCAACCACTAACCTAGAAGAGACCCCTAGCAAAAGAGCAGTGTGAGATGCTTCCTGCAGCCAATTTCAGACAGTTTATAGGTGCTAAAACAAAAGAGCTGCTTTCCCTCAGTTGGACATCACATGCAACAGGCAGAACAGAGCAAAAAGAAATATATCTAAGACCAATTAATAGAGCAGTATGGGCAGCAGAAGCACTGGCGCTGCATTTTGCCTGGATTTCTCTCTGATGCATCAGTCACAGCTTTCTGCGTACGAACAGTTCCTTCACAAGCAGCTGTGCCAAACCTCATATTTTAGCTTTTGAAGTTGAACTTGGGTGAAGAAAATCTGTGCAAGCTGCTAGAGATGGTGGCTGCAGTGCAACACATGGGACTGTAGTAAGTAAAAATCAATCCTGGTGGACCACAGCAACCGCTTAATTAAATACATTTACTTTTGCAGGGGTTGGGGGAGAACCCAGAGCTTCAACATGTTTGTGGTTTAATAACATAGCAAGTGAAACACATTGCTCCAGCAGGGAGGTGGAGGTAACTCTGCTCTTAAAGGCAGATCTTGAGCGATCTTTGCAGTGCGGCAGTTCCTTGCTTCATGGCCTTGCTTGGCAATCAGGCCTGAACACCCTTTGCTGCCCATGGAAATAGAGTTTTATGGGCCTGAATCTGCTCACTCGCTGCAGCTGCCTGCAGCAGTGCGATGCAGACGCTGCTGTGCAATTAACAGAGATGGTTTCCACCTTGGAACCTAAGATTACAGTCGCTGGATTCTTTAAATTGAAAATCAATTAATATTCCCAACAACTTGCACAGTCAGTTACTTCAGCCACTCCTTCGTTTCTGTGGAAAACAGTTGTTAACTTTCCTGCAGCTTTTAGTTTGATCGTGTTTATGTATAAGCATGAATTCTCTTGAAAACCGAGTTGGGGAGGAGAGCGGCCCAAGCAGTGCCAGCGCACGAGAAAGCGGCTGCAGTACAAGGACAGGGGCTTTGGGTGGCACAAACTGACTGGGGAAAACCTTGTCAGATAGAAATGTGACGGTTCTTGGATTATCAAGAGTTGAGGAGAGAAAAGCTGAGATAATATTATATTTTTTTTCCCCACATGGAAAAAAATTTGTCCCTGACAAAGGGAGCTGAGCACGGGCAGAGGCTGCTGGAGGAGCTGCCGAGAGCTCAGGCGCCTTCTCTGCGCCATGGCCTGAGTGCCAAGTAGCGCAGGGTGCACCCCAGTGTTGAGGGGTTTCTTCTGTCTGGGTATTACTTGCTTAGCTGAAGCCCCAATAGTGGAAGAAATGAACAGAAAAATGACTTTGCATCGATTAAAAATTAAGCTGAACTGGGGAAACAAACCACTATAGTTAAAATGCTGATTTTTTTATGTCTGATAAACCAGTGGAAAGCACAATGTAATCTGCTGTAGAGTTATTTAAAGACAAATTTAGATTGATTTTCAGCAGACTATTTCAATCCTCCTTTAAAGAAAGAATAATATCCACTCGCCAGTCCCCTTCTCCTTTGCCTTTAAGCTGGACAATCCTATTTTAGACTTTCTCTGTTTTTTGTATCAGAGCTATCAGGGCAGCGCAGTCTGGTTTTCAGCTTTGGCTGGGGCGCTAGGGGGATAAATCACGGCCGAGCCCTCGTGCTGCGGCCGTGACGTCCTTGTTGCGCCGCGGGGGAAAGGCCGCGTCGAGTGAGCGCAGGCCCCTGCGCCCGGGGCGCGCCTGGTCTCCTGGTGAGCTGGAGCAACCTCGAGCCTTCGTGTCCAAAAGACAGTTTGATCCGCGGGGTCTCTTTTCCAAAGAGGGCGTTTTATCTAGGACTTTTTGGACGGCTGCGAGCTCAGGAAATGGTAGATAAAGCCCTGAGAGTCTTTCACCGTCTGCTGCTGCTGGTGATTTCATCTGCAGGAGCTTTCGGGTTTAACAGGAGGCCGGTGGGCGCTGCAGCCACTGCCCGGCGCTGCCTTAGGCTGGAGCGGGAACGCAGATCAAGTGAATTGCAGCAGCCCTCCCCTCATGTTGCTGCACGCACGGTGCCGGGGCGGATGTCACGTGCTCTCCTAATAACTCCTGGAGGAAATGGAATAAACATTTAGCGCGAGTCCCCTTGGAAGGAGCCAGCTGGCACTGAGGGTTTTGTGAAACTCCTGTCGTCGGACAAAACACTTTGCGCGTGAGAAACAGCTCAGGTCTTGTGTGCGGATGGCTCTGAAGGAAAATGCAGAGGGCCCAAGGAACGTGATGCAGCTGGGCCGGGGGAGACGGAGCGAAGCTGCTTACAGAGCCCTCGGTGGAGTCTTTTTCCAGGCGTGCGTCTTCACCGCAGCATCTCCCCCTCAGCCACCACTGCCTTCAGAGCTGGAGGGATTTTTTTCCTCTTACGCTGTGATTCAGTTCTCCCTTTTTTAAAAAAAAAGTTGGCCTGGTCATTTTTGATATTCAGATTTTCCGAGCAGAGTGTTTTGCTGTAGATGAGGGTGGAAGGGAGCCTGTTTCTCCTCAGAGTTTTCCAGCAGGCCCAGGACCATACAGGTACCGCACGGCATGAGCAGGAAGCAGTGACTAAAGGCATAAAAAGCTCCCGTGCAGCAGAAATGCTGCTGCAGCACCCCAAGCAGCTCCCTCGAGGCCAGGCAGAGCCCGAGTCTGGGTGGCCCCAGAGATGAAGCCCTGGAAGAAACGGGAATGGGGAAAGCAAGTGCTGGGAAGGGAGGAGGCAGCGGTGACGGCCGCGCCGCTGGCTGGAGCCCTTGGATCGCCGCCTCCGTCAGGCCTGGCAGGAGCGTGGTGATTAACAGCGCCGGCTGCGGATGCCCTTTCTGTAATTACTCATTAGCGGTGCTGAAATGTCCCTCGCTGCGGCAGCGACACGTGCTGCAGCGCTGCAGCGCAGCCAGCGGGACGGACCAGGCCAGAGCCGCCACAGGCCGGAGCCACCGGGAAGGGCTCCCGGGATCCCCCCGCAGGCCGGAGCTGCCCTGGGCTGGGAGAGCTGCTCCAGGGAACGGGCCCATGCGGCCCCGCTCCTGTAGGCACAAACATGGGACAAACCTCCCAGAACAGACCAAAGTGCCCCAGGTGCTCTGGGACAGACCGAGCCCGCCCTAGCCGTGATCCCGATCGCACGTGGGGACCCATGACACCAAGAGCGCCCAGGGCTTTGGGCTGTTCCTTCCATCCTTGGCTCTGTGCTGCAGGCGGTGGGATCTAAGCAGCCCACCACGAAGCAGGTCCAGCACGTGGAGACCGGCTCAATGGCGAAGAATGAGGGTTTCAAAAACGAGCACGGAGTGGGGTGCAGGGTCCTCCTGCAGAACCCCTGGATGTGAATCCCTGGGTTTGGGGAGAGTCTAATGCTTTGGACTTCAGAAATAATCAAGGCACCTTCTCCCGGAGAAGCATTTTGTTCCCACAAGTTCCACAGAGAATTGGAGGGGGATTATATATTTATGGCTTCCCATTTGAAAGACTTTTAGCAGGTTTACCTCAAACATATGGATCCTATTTTGCTCCTTTTGTTTTAGCACTTAATGCTTACGAAATTGCCAGTTAATGACATCCATGCCTAAAACCCCGTGGCTTTGTAAAGGAAAGTTTCCACCGTGGGCCCATGTTTGTGCCCACCACTTCCCAGGCCGGGCCAGGACGGTTTTACGTGGCTTCTCACCCAGGAACCCATTGGATAAGGAAGTTGGAAACAGAGGGAGCCAGAATGGGTGTGGGGATCCCTGGGGTTGGATCCTGGGGTCTGGGGTGGATGAGACTGAGCTACAGGACCGGGACCAGAGCATCCTTGCTTAGGGACCGGGACTGCGGATCCCATTCCTGGATCCCATTCATCCTTTCCTAGTGCTCATTAGGAGCCTCCCCACTTCAAAAGAACGTGGGAAACCCCATTTAAAGGCTTTTCTCCGTCCATTGGGATCAACACCTTCTTTGAAGCCCTTCCAAACAGCAGTGCTTATGCATCTACCTCTAAAAGGCTGTATCTATACTTTAAGTGAGTTTAATTCCTTTCTCTCACTCTCTCTCTCTTTCTTTTCCCCCTCCACCTCTCTCCTTTCAGTTTTGGAAACACCTGGTAAGCTGTAAAATGATTTACGAAGTGAAAGTGTTAAATGAGGCCACCAGCTGTAAGACTGACAGAGCTTTATGAGTTTTATTAGGTGCCCTATTATGGAAAATAAACTTTAATCCGTCCATAAAAAAACAGAATCTGAAAACCATATTTGCCCTCGCAGCCGGAACACTGGCGGGATTCTTGTGCGAGGCCGGGCTCTAAAGAGATTAATTTTATTGAGACAGACACAATACAGCGGGAGGACTTTGATACGGGGCCTCAATAGCAGCCCGTGCCCGGACAGGGTGTTTTTCACGCGGGCGAGACACGTTTGGACACAACCTGAGGGCACCCAGCAAATTTCTGCCCCTCCGGGACCCCTGCGGCGCTGCTGGGACCCGCTGGGGCCCGGTGGGGCGCGGTGGGGCCCGGTGGGGCCGGGGCTCCCTCCCCGTTTGCTTGGGATCCTCGAGGAGGAGCCGCTGCGGAAGGGAAGCGGTTTGCGCCTTTCCATCCCGCCCCGCTCGTCATTAGCGGTCGGTTATCGACCAAGCTAAACCGAGTGTATCCCGATCCGTTTTATTATTAATAATATTATTTCCCGACCTTCACGTGGTAGCAGGGTTTACGGTGCACGCCGCGAGCAGCTCCGATCCGCGGCCCCGGGAAAATCCCCGCGGCCTCTCCGACGCTGGCTGCGTTTCGGGCGGATTTGGATAGGGGCCGCGTGTAGGGGACACTTGCAAGCTTAACGCGGCTCTGCAAAAATCCGCATAAAATCGAATCGAATAGAATATAATAAAATAGAATATAATAAAACTAGAATAGAATAGAATAGAATAGAATAGAATAGAATAGAATAGAATAGAATAGAATAGAATAGAATAGAATAGAATAAATAGCGCGGCACGGGAACCCGCGCGTTCTGGGGGATTTCTTGCTCCGCGGGGCTACGCGGGCTCTGAGCGCTGTAACGCGGCAGCGGGGCTGCAGACGAGCCGCCGGTGTCACCTAAATCTTCCGAAACTGATGGCCCCCCGCCCCGCACCCCTCCCTGCTCGCTGCTCGTTTGCAAACCTCGATTTTACGCTCCTGCCGGCGAGGTCCTCCCGGCGCCCCCCCACAAAGCGCCCACACGTCTCAAGTACAAAACGCTCTTTATTCGCCTCCCACCGCGCGGGCGGGAAGCCTGGGTAATAATTTAGCATGCATAAGTAGAAGTATTTTTTTTATAAATACGATATACAAAAATAAAGACAGTATTGAGATTTCCAGCAGTTTTAACGTTCATGACATAAACATTTTTTTTTCTTCCCCACCCCCACCCCGATATATAGTAAGGACAAAACATTTCTGATACTCAGCGAGAGGGGAGCGCGTCCAGGGGCCGGGGGTGGGGGGAAGATATTGGCGGGGTCTGAAGTTTGGGCTGTTCTCAGTCCCTAATAACACTGTGTTCCCTGCGGGCGCCCCGCGCGGGCACCGGCGTCCCCGGCTCCATCCCCCCCGGCCGGGCAGGGGGCACAAAACGGCACCGGGGCGGCGCGGGGCCCGGCGCTCACTGGGGCTGCGCGGGCGGCGGGGCCCGGGGCTGCGTGTCCTCCTCGTCCGCCTCGGAGCACTCGGAGGAGTGGTAGGGGCAGCAGCGGGCGGCCTCGTCCTCCTCCTCCTCGTCGTCCTCGTCCTCCTCGTCGTCGGGCTCGCTGTCGGGCAGCTCCCGCAGCCGCCGCCCGCCGCCCTTCTCGGGCGCCGCCAGCAGCAGCTCCTCGGCCGCCTTGTCCTCGCCGCCCTTCTGCTTCTCGGCCTCCTGCGCCGCCTGCTCCTTGGCCTTCTTGCTGCGCTTCCACTTCATGCGCCGGTTCTGGAACCAGATCTTCACCTGGGACAGGGAGAGACGCGCGGGGAGCGGCGTGAGGGGCTCCGGAGCGCCGAGCCGCGAGGGCCCGGAGCGCCGCGCGCGCGCGGGCGGGCGGGCCCCACCTGCGTCTCCGTGAGCATGAGCGACGTGGCCACCTCGAAGCGCTTGGGCCGCGACAGGTACTTGTTGAGCTTGAACTGGTGCTCGAGCTCCAGCAGCTGCTGGCTCGTGAAGGCGGTGCGCGGCCGCCGGCACTTCCCCAGCAGGTTGGACTGCGCCTGGGCTGCGGTGGGACGGCGAGGATTAATTACGGGAATAGTGACACGAACAACCCTCCCTCCGCGATTTCCCAAGGGCGACTTCAGTGCAGGGAGCGCGGGCAGCGGTCCCCGCCGGGAGCAGCGATTCAGCCGCTTTAGTTAAAGCTCCCGTGGGCCCAGCTCGGCCCGAGCCGCCCCTTTCGGTCAGGGGGTGTCAGGAGACGCCCCCCCCCCTCCCGTCCGAGCGCCCCCTCCTCGGCAGGCCGGGCCCCAGGACAGGGGCAGCAGGGCGGGCGCGGGAGTCACCGTTAGAAAATAGGGGTGAGGGAGCGAGGTGTGGAAAAAAACACTCTTGAACGAAAAAAAAAAAAGAAAGGCATAAAGACATATAAATTGCGCTGTTTGTTCCATTGTTTCGTTCAAAGACAAAAACGAACACACACACCCAAAAACTCCCAAACAAAACAAAAAGAACCTCGCCCCCCCCCCTTCCCCAGGTGTTTTTCCCCCGCCCCGGTCTGGCTGCCCCCGCTCTGCGCCTTCCCGGTGCCTTTCAAAACAAACTTTCGCTGTTTCGGGTGAGAAAACGTTAGAAAACAGCACGGGGGCCGCAGCGCCCGTGGAGGCAGCGCGCTGAAGGGGTTTTCTCACCGCCGTGCGAGTATCAGGGCCGGCGCGCCGGGTATTTACCCGCCTCCCCGGCGGGGACCTGCTCTGCGAGGCTCTGACAGCTCTCCCACTTATTCCTTTTTTTTTTTTTCTCCTCCCTCCATGTTCCAGCCCAAACAATCCCAATTCGAGAGAAAACAATAGACTTTTGTCCGCCGATGTGTGCAGAGTATTAAAAAAAAAAAAAAAAAAAAAAAAAAGGCAATTATTTTCAGGCCTGATTTTGGTAAACCTACACCCCGCACCTCCGCGGCTGCTGCAGCGGCCTTGCCCGCACCGAGACCCGAGGAAACGGGTCTGTGCTTCCCCCTGCACTCTTCTAAGCCTGTTCTCCGGTGGAAAATAATAATAATAATAATAATAATAATAATAATAATAATAATAATAATAATAATAATAATAATAATAATAATGACGACAATATAAAAGGCACGCGGACGGGCGCCATGGGCCGCCTGCTCGGTCGGGACCCCCCGGGACCGGCTGCCCGCGGCTCCTGCCCCTTTCCCGCGCGGCCGCGGAGGCCCCGCGGGCAGCGAGACCGCGGCGACAGGAAGCGCGTGGCCGCGATCCCCTCCACGTGTCGCGACAGACCGGGCGGCCGAGGGCTCCCGAGGAGCAGGCCGGAGCGCGGCGACCCGCGGATCCCCCTTCTCGTTGAGAAACGCTGTTTCCGTCCTCCGTAAATAGACACATATAAAAATGTATATTTATGTATATATGCACACACACATATATACGGGTGTACACATACATAAAATATACATATGCGTATAAAATATATAAAAATATACACTTATATACATATGCATATAAAATATATATAAGTGTACATATATAACATATATACACACACATATATTTTTCAAAATGGAAAATATATACATATATGTGTGTGCATGCGCACAGAGCCGAGCGGCGCGGTACTCACAGCCGAAGTCGGGCATCTTGGGCAGGATCATGCCGGCCGTCGAGGCGCGCAGCCACTGGTCCAGCTGGAAGGTGCCCGCGCCCAGCTTGCCGGGCTCGGCCGAGGGGTGCGCGGCGTGCGCGCCCTGCACCTGCGCGTACGGGTACGAGAGCGCGGGGTGCTGCGCGGCCAGCGCCGGGTAGCCGTACACCGGGTGCCCGTAGAGGGCGGCGGGCGGCACCGCGGGGCCCGCGGGCGGCAGCCCCAGCGCCAGCCCCGCCGAGG
>JAUBNY010000546.1:0-10757 GCA_032275445.1 Crypturellus soui | reverse complement strand
AGCATTTATTTGTGATATGATAGCAGATAGAATAAAGCAGATAGAATAAAGCAAACAAAACTTTTAGTCCAATTTCCATTTTTCGGTTTAAAGTATTCTAATTTTCATAAGGTGTGATTCTGCACTCTTTATGATTGTTATTGACTTCAATAGCTATAGGAATTAATTGGTAAGTATGTAAAATAGAACTTTGTAAAATAGAAATTTGTGTGATTAATACAAAATATCTAAAAGTTTTGCTTGCTTGACTCTCTGTATGTGTTTATACTATTCAGTTCACATTATTCAGTTTTCAAATGATACGTTTATGTTCCAGAAATGCATAATATATGAAACTTATCACATGGTCACACAAGGGTATTACAAACAGTTCCATAAAATATGATATTGTCAACCTTAATATTCTAAAAGGATGAATCTGGTCTTGATAATCACAAAAAAAATCCTTAAAAATTATACCTCTTTAAGATAATAAAGAAAACTCTGTCAGCATGGAAGTCAATGTCAAACCTTTCACAAAGCCAATGACATAATCCATATGGGATTCTTTTTAATTGCCTTTTGTTTTTTTATGAGTATTGAGGACTCACCCGTTTTCCATTTCCAGTCTCTGTAACCAAAAAATTAATTTTCCTCTTTAACTGACAGTTGGAGCTTTCAGGCAGTCTAATAACTCCAGCAGTCATGGCATTAAGAGAAGCTCTAGCTGTCAGAAGGTTTGAACTGCAGTTATGAGTCACCCACAGTGCAAATATTCCCTTTAAGCTCCTCCCACAAGAAGAGTGCGGAATGCCTTGCTGGGAAATTTGATGACTTGGGCACTGTAGGCAGGACTACTTTGAGGACGAGGGCCGGGAACATGCCATGGCCACTGCCAAGAAGATGGAAGGGAGAAAGCAGGGAGGGCAAGAGGGGCACAAATCCCAGGAGAGCTGCCCTCACCATTTATTCCTAGGGGCAGACAGGCTGGGGCAATGCTGTCTACTTTAGGACTGCCCACCCGCTTCCTCCTTGCTTTTTTGCCTCACAGCTTCTCAAAGGAGCTACAAGCCTCAATCTCCAGGTTGCACGGGCAAGTACGCAGGGAGGTCAGAGCTATTCCAATATTTATCTAATGCCGGGGTCAGCCCTACTTGCTGGGCCGCATGTGGGATGGAGGTAGTGGATGACCCCTCTTGGAAAATATACATTTTTCAGGTTCCTTATGTTCAAATCAAGCTCAAAGTCTCAACCAATGTCAACAGAGTTGATGCCATTTAATCAGAGATAAATTTATTTTTAGCTGATGTTAGACTTGACTAACCGTTCATCTTCTGTTGAGCTACCTGGGAGGTGCTTCACAAAGGAGTACTGATTGAGGAGCCGTAAAGACCTCTTTTGCAGCTGAAAAAGAGAATAAGAGGTAGCTGGAAATATCTGCCTGAAAGATAAGAGCTAAGTCAAAGGCAGAAAAAAAAAAAGAGAGAAATCCGCAAGGAACAGAAATGGCAGGAGAGGGCCAAGAGGGACAGAAGTATTTTAAGCTAAAAATAAATCTCATTTCTAAAACTTAAATATATAAAGCTGTCCATTAGAAAATGGTATGATATTACATCTCTATGGTGCCAAATAATTAATGACTTTAAAAAACCCTAATAAATTTGGATTTCATCAAAATCTTGTTGCCCATCATTGATTGTATCAAGGAAGGACTAGATCTTAAGGGAGCCTAGCATCTGTATTAAGATGTACACTGCTGACATCTTTCCTAGGTACATCAATTATAATTAAAGAGTAATAAGAATGCTAGGATGGACTTCTCAGGCACATTCATGCAAGAGCCCCATCATTTAAAATTAAATCCATTAATTCTAACTACTGTACGTTTGTGATCCCTCCGAGTACAAACTAATTCATAGCTTTTGTAATCATGCCAGTCTTTGTTAATTAAGGTTTGTGATTTATTTAATTTGAGCAGAGATGTATCAGAGTGCCCAAAACTGGACAGATAAAAGGTCATTAGCTCATACTGTTCAAGACGATTTGGAATCTGATGATGAAAAATGTTTCTAGGTGTCTGACAAAAATTGATTAGCAAAATGGGCACTAATTGTTTAAAGGAAAGCTCCATATTTTCTTCAACCCAGCCATCTGAAAGTTCATATGTTAAGAAGCTCTTCTCATTTTGAATTGGCTCTGAAATACATTTGAAGATAAAAGGCCTTTCTTAAAAATATATTGTTGTAATTTCTTAGAGGAGGAGACAGCATTAGTGCTGTCACCATCCGGAGAGCTTTATTTCTTTCTTCTCTTTCCCCAAATAGGAGCCGCGGTCACAGTCTCTGCGTGAGATACAAATATTAATGAATGAGTCACTCTGAAAAATACTGATCAATGTGCTTGTGAGGTAGCAGCATCTCTGTTTGCTAAATGGGCATTTGGGGTAAAGAGTGTAGGATTGGCATGATCGAGTTGTAGCTAGTTAAGACAGACTCTCCTTTGACACAAAAAGAGGCCTCATAAACAGAGCAGCAGTATTGACCACAGCCTGATACAACCCATTTTAAAGTGAATGTCACATGATTCGCAACATAGGTGCCAAAGGCAAACCAGGGCAATTAGCTCTGATGTAAACGACTATACTGTAGACATCTCAAGTTAGGTGAGGTGAGTCACAGAGTCAGAGTCACAGAGCTGAGGTTGGAAGGCACCTGTAGAGGCTCACCTAGACCAACCTTGCTCCTGAAAGCATGGTCACGTACAACAGGTTTCTCGGAACTTCGTGCAGTCAAGGTTTGAATATCTGTAGGGATGGAGATTTCACAAGGTCTCGGAGTCCTCTCCCAACCTTTGACCACCTCAACCATGAAAATATTCTTCCCAATATCTAATTAGGAATTACCTTGTTGCCATTTGTGTCTGTAGCCTCTTGTCTTCTCACGGTGCACCTCCAAGAGCAGTCTCCACATCAGGAAGCTATAGACAGCAATGAGATCTTATCTTCAGCTGAAATTCTAAAGGCTGAACAAATCCAAACCTTTCAGCCTCTCCTTGTACATCAAGTGCTCCAGCCCCTTATTATCTTGGTGCTCCAATGGATTTGCTTAAGTATTTGAATCGTTCTTGGACTGAGACGCCTAAAAGCTGACCCCGCTCTCTGGATGCTGCCTCTCAAGTGCCAAAGGGGAAGAGCCACTTCACGCAGGCTGCTAAGTACACTCGAGGTCTTGCAGACCTGTGCGTGGTTGGCTTTCTTAGCTGCAAGGGCACACCACTGACTCAGGTTCAGCTCCCCGTCTACAAGGAGCCGCGGTTCTTTTCTGCTGAATTGCTTTCTAGCCAACTTATTTGATCATCATTTCACAGAGAGTTAAAGGGTATGGTGGACATTTATGCTACATCTCCTGAGCCCCTGCTGTGTCTCTTCCTGTGGCATCTGTGCCTCTTCCTGATGGTATTTTGAAATCCCAGATGGACTAGCAGAAATCAAAAGACAAATGTGGTTGCACAGCACGAAATATTAACCCTTAGAATCATTTCTGAGGCAAAATGAGAACTATCTAGCAGTCTCTGGCACTTTTATCAATGTCATTCTATGACACGAATAATAATCTTGAGCACTTTTATTGCATGTTTGCCACTTAAATCCAAAAGTCTGTTTATAAGTGCCTAAGCATCATCACTCCTTTGAGGATGGGGATTGTGTGATGGCAGTGAATTCATCTCAGCTAACTTCAGCCTTGCAAACGCTAAGTGTCTGATCTCATCGTCGGTAGTGAGTCAATGAACAGTCACATCCAGAGGGTGAGCAGACGATCCCCTTCTAGGACAGAGCTGAAAAGTGGTAGGAAATGCCTCTGTCTTTACTGAGAGGTCTAGATGAGAAGGTTAGACTAGATGCCTAACATTTAGATAGCTAAAATTAGATGATACTATTGATCTTAATAATAAATTATTACTAGAAGTGGGATTCATATCCACAAATGTTAATCTTAGGCAGCATAAATTGTCTTCCTTCCTACTAAGCTTTGTGTTTTGTGTAACTATGCTGATTTTCACCAGCTGTAGAGCTCAATGAGTAAACTTGAATGGTGCAAAATCTAATTTTATAGATTAATTTATATAGTTTATTTAGGACTAAGCTAATATGCCAATGTTGAAATGTAGTCTGAACAACTCCAAGAGTGTACATACTGAGTCAGAGGAATCTTCAAAGATTCCATATAGCAAATTCTTTAAAAGCTTTTATAATATTAGAATACTATTGTTTTCTATTAATTATCTTAATTGCTGTCTGTTTTTTTTCTTGCTTTCTCCAGTCATTTTTCTGTAAAATCATATTTTGGGTCCTTTAAATAATTTTGGATGAGTATTCGTGATGTGATCTCATTGGCTGCCTTCAACTTCTACTGTTTCTGGGAGTTTGGGAGGTCACTTCAATCTTACAAGAGAGAATCAATGAAAACCTATCTTCCCACAGGGCATTCCTCTTTCAAAAACCTCTTCAAGAAAACACTTAAAAAATATATATGCATGCATATATGGGTGCTTGCACACATGCACACATGTATGTGCATCTGTGTTTTTTCATTTGTCTCTCTGGAAGCTCGAGTAACCTAAACCAAAAAAAAAAAATCAAACTACATGAAATATTTAATTTTGATAAGGCTCTTGTTTACATGGGCATCAAGGGAATGTAAGCATATTCCAACCAATTTAAGTAAGAAATGAAGTGGAGCTTGTCTTAACAACAGCTGTATATGCACCGGCCCATAATACATATATTTCTGTCAGCATAAAATCAGCAAGTTAGAATTTGTTTGGAATGGCAAATTCTGTAACACTTGGATAATGTAAAGGTTCCAGGTATAGTAAAGGTGAGCCAAAGATAACAAAGGTAAAAACAAAGTTGTATTTGTGCTCACTTTATGGCAATTATTCTTTCTGATGGAGCTTTAAAAGATATCCAAGGATATTGGACACTCAATTCCTATTCAAATAAATGGGTATTTAAGTCTTTAGGCAGACTTGGAAAAGAGTACCTTGATCTTTATTATTTAGATGAATATATTTGCAGTACTAGTATTAAAAGTTTACAGTATTTAAGTACACAATACAAAATACTATTTATGGTAAACCACCATTGCCAAGTAACCTAATAAAGTTTCTTGATTATATCTATAAAACTGTAATAAATCCTTACCCATCCACCCTTCAGATGACTGAATGCCTAAAAGAAATGATCTTGTTCAATCAGAAGTTATTAATCAAACATAGGAATCTCTGCGGGAAATTTTATTATTTATTTTATAAAGGAGGTCAGATTCTAGGGTAATGATTTTTTATCTTAACAACTATGAATATAATGCTCCCTAGTATTTTTCAATTAGACATTTCCATAGTGGAATAAGGCATTAATACTATGAATGGTACCACTTGTTTGACAGTTTTTGAAGCCTTGGGAGCAGAGATGGAGAGTAGGTAGCAATACTGAGTAATTTCTAATGTCACCCCTCAAATCTCATTGAATCAAGCTAACAAAACACGAAATGATCACCCCAGAACAGTACCCAAATGCACGGCTGTAGCTCACTGGTCTGATAAGCTGCTAGTATAGGATGGACCCTGTCCATTTTTCAAAGCTGGGCTAAGGCCTTGAACAGTTGTTTTGGTAATGTAGATGAGGCTTTAGGTCTTAATAGTTCCTCCAATTACTGCTGAATCTGGCCTTGGCTCAGGAATAAACTCCTTGTATTGAAAAGATTTACTACCCTAACTATATCTGTATCTCAATTTAATGAAAATGTTAAGGATAATTTGATGGTCTCTTGCCAGTGTAATTTTAAATAAAATGTCTTCATTCCTTGGCAGTGTGTGTTGGCATTCATGTTTAACTAAAGGAAGTGCTTAAGTGAAGTGTTTTTCACATTGCAGTCTTGCCAGTATCTTCTTTTATAGAATAGATTTAATTTTCAGAGTTTTACTCAGAGTAAATAAATTACAAAAAATAAATTGCCTCCCCCCAACAGCCCATATGGATAGTGAACCTTAACAAAGGGTTACTAGAAGTCAGATATTGGCCAGTCAGAGCACTAATCTCAAGCCTCGTCATTTGCAAATTAAAGTATTTTAAATGTATTTTCTGTTCATTTACTATGTGCTTTTGTAAAAACATATACATAATGTTTCTACATCTTTGTAAGAAATGCAGCACATAACGAACTACTGTCAGTGCCTTTTAGACTTGCATCTGAGTCCAACAAGTCAGCATAAAAGTTTAGAACACTTTATTATAATTGCACAGGGAATGGAAAGTAATGGTAAGATGGTGACAGTTTGGCCATTGCATTCAAAAGTACTGAGCAATTGCCAAATACACTCTTGATTAGTTACCCTTTCTAAATAGGGAATATACCAATGGGAATAAATGGACAGAATGGGGCCAGAAGGATCATTCATCAGAAATTAAATTGTTTGGGGATTAGTTTGATAATAAAAAATATTGTGAGCATTGAGTGATACTCACTCAATGGACATAAACAATATGTACAATATTTATTGTCTTTTTAATAATGTTTCTAATATGTAGAAAAATAGTGGACGAAAACTACTAAATTTGTTTGTGACAGAGTCGGAGGGTGCTTCAAGTTTAAAGTAAGAGTAAGACACAAGCAGTTGTATAAACATAGAAGTTAGTAAGTTACCTCAGTAGCCTTACCCTTAGCAGCCAGCACACCATAAACATCACTGCTGGGAAGGATTTTATTATTATTATTTTATTATTATTATTCCCTATCACATCCTCATCTCTGGTTTTATTCCGCTCGGTACCATGGTGTCAACAAACTCTATCTGGATTATTGCTTTGCTCCAAGTCACTCACAGTGAAAAAGGGAAAGAAAGACGGGGGCATAGACAAGTATGATCTTGCACTAGTCAGATACAAGCCACAAAACTTTTCCTGATGTTTGGTACAAGGTGTTGGACCCATGAGACTGTCTTTAGACAATATTTTATTGAGGAGGGCATCACACTTTGCCCATATTGTCTGCAAACGTGATTACGTTGCCTGTGCTCTTTCCTTTATTTTCACAGGTTGCATTAACAGTAAAGAAGGGCATTTGGCCCCCGAATCTTCATGCCTGTGCCAGAACTTAACCTTATTTTTACTCAGGTGAAGTCTCCTCTGATGAAGAGACTCTCGGTCTCACCTTCAAAGCAAAAAGCCAGGTCAACTAACAAATCTGCATAACATTGCAGAAATGTAAAGCATGTAGAAATGGGTTGACTGTGCACATATATTATGATTCACACTAGATGGCAAAAGGTTTCTTTCCAGGGAATGTTGCCATCCAAGGATATATGGGTCCTACAAAAACATCCTTTTGTTCATTTTTCTTAGTGAGCAGCTGCTACCTTCAGCTAGTGCAGGGATATTAGGCCAGGGTGCAGTCACATCTTCACCGCTGCAATATGCGATGCTCAGTGGAGCAAGTGTAGAACATAGCCACGCCGTCCAGTCATCGTCGGTCTCTCCCGTCTCCTACTGCACTTCATTGAGTTTCACAGTTAGCCAGTCCAGGGAACGAAACCAGCACAAACTAGTCTGGAAGTGTGCAAAGCCCTAAAGACGCAGATTATTTATTTTGACTATAGTCAAAAGAAGATTTTTTTTTACAGTCTCAAAAAATGACTCCCTTATTTATTATTATACTTTCCAGAATCAGATTGAGGCTGATTCTTCTTTTCTTGAAGTGGAAAATTTCAATCCAGATGGTTAAATCTATTGGTGTACAAAAATTCGTATTTTCTTGCCCTTATGACAGTGATCTTCTAATCAAAGACTTCTGGGTAGCCTTAACTAAAGGAACCTTTACTTGGAATCTGTGTAGTAATCAATGTCCTCATCTCTCCTTATCATATGTCTCTATGGAAATAAAGGTAATGGATGTCCTTGTCATTATTAATTTACACCTTGCTTCAAGTTAATAACGAAAGTAAACAAAATTTTTTCACTTTCAGTCTAGCCCTTTGACTTTCTAACTCCAAAACAGTTGTAAGATATAAATAACACTTCCATCAAGTGCAGAATTTGTCTGTCATGTTGAAATTGTGCTTGTATTACATTACGTATGTTGCACATTTACAACTATTTTTTGGCAAACACAAAACAAAGGGAAAATAGCATAGAAATGTTTTTGAATACCAGAGCAGGATGCTTTAAAGCAGCATATAATTAGAAATAAATATGTAGAGCTATTTTATACACAAGAATTGATTCTTTTAATAGAGGATGGACTAGGGATCACTCCTACACCGGTATTTCTATGATTTTTTATGTTTCTAATTTCCCAGGACATCCATATTCACAACCACACAATTCATTGTTTTGTTCATTACCACAAATACTAAAAAAAAAAAAAAAAAAAAAAGTCTTGGAAATGGAACTTTTGTCACTGGTGATTTTCCAATCCAGATGAAATGGCCCTACACATGTAATTTCAACTAAAGCAGAAAAGGTTACATCTTTTTACCAGACTGTAGTCTGAAGAACAATTGGCCTTCTGCCGTCAGCTGCACCTGGAAACAATGTCTGCATAAGCTTATGCCTGCAAGGGGAAAAAGGAACAATGTCAAATTGTGATTTGGAGACAATAAAAATCTCATGGAATGTGCAAGAGAAAAGGAGAGGAGAAAGATGGTAAACTCAGAATGAAGCTAACTTCACTGCAGCTGGTGAGGCAAAAGTGAACTGTTGTGACTGTTAAAAGAGGCATAAATAAAAAGTAATATTCCTAAATTTTCAAGTATCTTTTCCAGGGCTCTGAGTGAACTAATAGGCCTTAAATGCCCTGACCAGCTCCAGCTGGGACCCTCACTCACTCAACCCTCTGCAGATCAGGCCGGAATCTCTATTTAAGTTCAGACAGAAGTACTTAAGTGGCTCTGTGTAGATCTTGGATCTGTATTGTACTCTGATCTCCTGCTGTGGCTGTTTGGACATGATTCATCCCTTCACCTTGTCTGGGGCTACTGACAGCCTGTTGCTGGTGGCCAGCTCTGCCTACTGCGTTTGGTGTCCACTCATCTTCCCTCACGAAGCAGCTCCTCTCTTGCTGCTCCCTGAAAACACTGAACTACATTTTTGCACCGAAAAGAAATGTAGAAAGAAAACACATTTTATTGTTTCTTCTGCTTCTGTAAACGCACTGTATTCAAGACAAACTGTTATGTAAGATATTTTCTTTTAATAAAATTACATTTAGACTGGCCTCCAGTGGCACACACAAATCATTAAGATTTCTCAGATGTGCATTCATCACGTGGGCTCATGTCATTTAATGACCACAACAAAAAAATCCAACTACCTCTTTAGCAGGTAGGTGACAGCCTGGATCAGCAGATCTTGTGTCCTTCTAGCACTAAAGCTGGCTTCTGTTAAAAGTTTCTGTCCTAAACCTGCTCCATCTAACCACCATCTGGGAAATTTTCACATTTGTTTTGTTTGCTGCATGAGGATGGAAGCCGTAAGTTGACTCTGCTACCGAAAAAAATTTCACACAAAACTAACAGTTTGCTTCTGAGCTGAGGAAAATCATTGAATTAACCTCTATGGCCATGTGGATTAGCCCTTTAGTTTTCTGTATCAGACCTACCTAATTCATCAAGGCTTTGCGAAGGTCTGTGCGAAAATAATGCGGTCATTCTTTGAAAAAAAAAATCTTGCTACGACTTTTCAGAGATGTTGGAGCCAAAGTGTACCCTAATGGGGTCACATTGCATCAGCAATGCAAGGTGTTGAAACTGTGAACCAGCATTTGACACAATATTACACAATGCTCAAACCTCAAAGAGTATTTACAGGAGGCCAGGTTTGCTCGTACCGAAACCACATCATCTCAGGAGATACAAGGCTAATGTTCATCCTTGCCAAGCACAACTTCTCTTACCAAACGTCCAAAACTTTTACATTTAGACTCTTCTGAATCATCCAAACCTGAAGAAATCTCAACAAAAATATCACTTTATATCATTTTACGCTCAGCCTGGGAAAAGTTAAATGGCATTGTCTTCGCTGTCTCCTGGCATGGACCCTCGGCATTTGTCTGCCTCGCAGAATCGCAAGCTGGGGCACAGGCAAACCTCTGCCAGAGTAAACGAAGGCTGGATTGGGTCATTTGCATTTATTTAGCACCTCACAGCTGCAGAGTGAGCAGCTGCTTTTTGTCACTGCTTCCTCCAATATTGCCCCGGTGTCTGGAACAAGGCAGTCAGGATTAAAAAAAAAAAAACAAAAAAAAAAACAAAACAGACTTTATCATCCAATTCTGTTGCTTTTATAGGAGAACCCATCGCTTTCGCTCTCGTCTGGATGCCGCAGTGCCGCAGGGAGGCTGCTCGCACAGAGGGGCTGGGCGAGACCTCTAGGTCGTCTAGTTGGCTTGGGCTTGGGCTAGCTGATCTCTAGAGCTCCTTTCCGACCTCAACCAGTCTGTGACTCTGTGAGAAGTTTCCGGGCAGGTAAGCGGCATTTTGTGGCTGTTGGTGGTGTTTTCCAGTAATTAGCGTTTTTAGGATCCAGACATTGGGCCGGTCACTGCAGTCTTCACAACAGGCTAATGCTTATCCTACAAAAAGTGCAGCAAAGGGGTACTTATAAAAATAGCTGTGCTGTAAACCTTTTGTTTTTTTTTGGGGGGGGGTCTACTCATTAAGAGCAGACATGCTGTCCCACTAGTGTAACAAAACACCATTGTTAGCAGCAGTTTCTGCTGTTA
>JAUBNY010000545.1:65889-90015 GCA_032275445.1 Crypturellus soui | reverse complement strand
ATGTTGTAAGAATAAAGAGTCAGGAGACGTTTTCTCAGGCCTGACAGCATGAACTAATGAGGTTCTGCTATGGCTTCGATTATCCCATCAGAAAAAGAAAAGATAACTCAATAGTATGTGGAAACAATTGGAGTGATTTCAATATTGCTTTGTGACTGAGCAGTGTCAGCCGGTTCTTTTGATTTTGAGTCAGTACAGTTATGAATGAAATCTAATTCACCTATGTAAATTCAATTTCACTACTTTCTGAATGTGCTAGCATGGAATTAACCAGATGATTAATATATTTAGCCCTTTACAGAATTGTGTAGGTTTGTAAGAGGATCTGTTAGTCCATTAGTTCAATTGTTAGTACCTTTTTTACACAATCAAGATACTAACACAAGTAATGCCAAAAATACAGCACCATTAGTCCCCTCATGAAACTAATTAACCTATTCTATCTGGGAAAATGTAATAATCCTCTTAAACTAATGAGTTAAATGAGTTGTTGTGTTTAATGTTGCTATGCAATCCAATATGGATAATGAAAACTAAAGTTTTGAAAAAAAAAAAAACAGAACAGAGCAGTAAGAGTTTTAATTTTTATTTGAATGAAAGTATAGATCTCAGGAAGTAGAAAAAGCATGTTTCTCTCCCCTCAAAGGCTGGAAAGTGTGAATGTGTATGGCTTCCTTCCTATAGGTTATCAAGCATTTCACGGAATTTTATTACTTAACTTCAATGTTTCTATTACCTCCATAAATCAATGACCCAAATTCATGAAGAAATGCTTGACTTAGCTATGATTTATAAGCTCCAGAGTGCAGCTGAAAAGCAAATCATTTTGCAACATCTATTTTCTGTCGTTCCTGTAATATCTGATATCACTTGTACACTTGGTCAAGTGCAGTCATGTCCCATCCAAGTCATGACTGCCCTTGGACTGATACAGTATATTGTAACATCCATCTTTTCTTCTGGAACACATGAACTGTGATAGAGTTGCCTATTATTCTATAAAAAAGGGTAAGCGCATCAGAGGATAAGGTGATGGCTATGCCTCTAGTTTAGCATAGTTCACATAAGTCCCAACTATGAAACCCCAAACCAGAAGCAATGTAGTCACATCAGTATGAAGATGCCCCTTCTGATGTCTAGCACCGATAAGCTCCGAGTGCTGCACTATGTCTCAGTCCTGTTTATCACTAGCTCATATGTTCCCATACTGCACTTCAGGCTTGCAGTAGAAATGCTGAAAGGACATATGGGTCAAACTGAAAAACAAACAACAACAACAAAAACCCCACCAAACAACCAAAATAAACACAAGGGAGGAACTGAGCCAGAGGAATTTGTAGGCTTATGAACAAATCATAGGATCATAGAATTGTTAAGGTTGAAGGGACCTTCAGAGATCATCTAGTCCAACCCCCATGCACATGCAGGATCACCTAGAGCACATGGCACAGGGCTGCATCCAAGCAGGTTTTGAAAATTTCCAGAGAAGGAGATTCCACCACCTCTCTTGGCAACCTGTTACAGTGCTCTGTCACCCTCACTGTTAAGAAATTTTTCCTTAAGTTTCTGTGGAACTTTTAGTTCCACAACTCTTGGTTTGTGGTTGAAGAAGGGGAAATGCATTCTGAGAAGAAAGGTTATAGAAGGTTTCTAAGTATGGGACTATCAAGGTTCTCCTCCCAGTTCAGTAGGCAAACTTGGGCCAAGAACTTATTACAGCAGGGAGGTCTGTTGGGTCTGAGGTTACTTGCACAACTGATGATGAGGGGAGTATTAAATTGGTTGGCAAGCATAAGTTTCCAGCAGCTTTTGCTGATCTTCCCAGTATCAGGTATGTATTGCAGGGAGCTCTTACTTTCTTATTTACATCAGTTTTATGACATAGCTAATGAAATGAGCGATTTATGGTGGGTCACTTCTAGAAATATATAAAGAACCAACAGGGCATAATTTTTGTATGAGTAAATTCAAAGAAAACAGAAAAGACAGACTGTTGGCTGAAGAATAGGGCACCTGCAATCATATTTACAGGCAGTTATTGTTATTGTTCACTCATCAGACGGTTCATCTCCTTTTGTACAAGATGCATTAGTATGACATCATATAGATATGACTGTAAAACCAGTGGCATGGTACTCCATCTGACACGTTGGAAGTGCTCATATTAATTTATATCAATTAAAGTAAGTGTCATGTAAAACAGTGCTATTTAGAGGTTGTTTTTTTTTATATAATTACAATCACACAGCCCAGAGTGGTTATTAAATGTCTAATATGGCCACAGCTCTGTGGTTTTTTTTCATATGCTATCTTGAAAAATAACAGCTTTATCTCTAAACTGCATTAAGATCCTGATGGATCTTATACTAAGAATTACAGTAGCCTTTAGGTTTATTTACATCTGAAATCAGTATTCACAAAATTCAGACCTCCAATTCTTTTTAAGAGTCTCCAAATAAGGATGAATTTTTTGGCTTAGTCTTAACTCCAGTTAAAGGTACATTTGTTAATTTCTGACTCCCACTAAATTGTTAAAACTTTGAGAAAATACAATTCCTTCATAGATCGTGAATGGTGAATTCCACAATAATAAGCTTGGAGACTTACAGAATTGAGCCAAATTACTTTCTATGGGCTGACGTCATCCTTAATTTTATTTTCAAGAATGTGGGTATTCAAAAGAAGTTACATATTCAGTTTCTTTTCTAGAAAGTTTTTGTGCTGCAAGCCAACTATTCAGCCAAAGCTGAATCCCGATGCACACTGGCCTGACTACTGTAAGTGCTGTTACACGAACAGCAATATCCAGCTGTGAATGTGGCAGAGAGAGCAATCTAAAAGGAAGAAATGGGCCAAAAAACAATGCTTGAAATAAAAGCTCTGTTAGTTGTAAATATATTGTGCAGTCGCTATTGGAGAGTATGCCAAATTAGTAAAGAAAATTCTGTGACTCAGAGCTCAATTGCTACTCACTTTATACAGTAGCCTGAGGTAGCATTTGCTTAGCTACAATCCTACAAGGAAAAAAAAGTGCAAGATCTGTCCTAGCAACAAGAGACTGATGGCTTCCTCCTGGAAGGTCTTATTGTTTGTCATGAAGAAACTAAAAACTGCAGCAACTATTTTGTACTGTTGCAGAAAGTACAATTGTCATCCAAATCATGGTCAAGAACAGAGCAACTCACAACTGCAATCAGAATTCTCATCTTAATAGCATTTTATCTGTTATCTAATTAATGAGCTATTACTTTAATAATCAAATTCAAAAGAATATTTAATGTACATAAAAATTAAAATAACAAAATATTAAAATGAAATATTCTTAAGAATAACTAAAATTTAATTCAAAAACTATCGCTTTCGATAGAAATCTTAGGTCAAAATTGGTATAATTGAGCTTGGAAATGTATTTCGGCTTTGAGCATATTTCCAAGTAATAAGGAATAAGGAATCTCACATACCTTTCCTATGAGTTTTCTGCCTCAGTAATCCACTCATAGTTTCACACTGATATTTTCATCTTCACCGCTTTTTGGGAGACCGAATTGCATGAAGGAATGAGGTGAAGTGCAGCATTTCTTCCTTTTGAATTGTTTTGTCCTTAAGACTAAAAAAAAAATATTAGCTCTATAGTCAATCTGGATTCACACAATTAAAATAATGTGAAATCTAATTATTGCCTCCAGCAGACCTTTGGGACTTATATGTGGTTGTGGGAAGCAACAAGTGATGCACTCATTTAAAGTCATCCTCTATCTTTGTACCGATTGCAGGACATCAGTCATAACTTTTCAGGACTTTCATGAAAATAGTTCCTGGATGTGCAGAAGGTGAAGTGATTCACCAACCTCCACCAGAAAAAACAACTACATCTCCTCAGAAAAGGAATAAGCAATATTCCAGTGAAACAGAAATCTTCACAATGACAGAGTTTGAGCACAGCAAGGAGTTGACAGGAGAAGCTGTGAAATCTCTACCTGGGAATATTTTTCAAAGCTCAAGGGGATGATGCACTGCACAGCCATATCTGGCTTTGAAGTTAGTCATGATTGGAGCAAGGGGTTGATAAAGGTGACCTCTTGAGATCCGATTCAACTTATTTTTTTCTATGATTTCTATGCTCTATTTTTCTAGTAAAAAGACTGAACAGGTTTTAAAATAAAAGGAAGAGATAAAATGAAGGAATGATACATATGTACAGAGAAGTAGATATGACAACAAAGCAACAATTTTAATTCTTTGTTTTCCAAGAAAAATGACAAGAAATATTTTAATAGCAAAAAAAAAGAAGATATAATTGCTGTAAATATAAAAAAAGACATGCACTGCTGCAAAAGTTGGAGTGGTGAGCATAAAACACTGTACTTCACAAATGGCCTTCTGAAATCCATTTATATTCAATCCAAGAAGAAAGCAAATCCATATAGCTTACTAAATGCTACTACAATGGAATAGAACATGTACAGAAGAATCTGTACATGTTACACATGGCTTGATAGAACGTGTTTGTAAAGTGAAGTTTTAGGAATGGAGAGAATGTGTGTGACAAAAACATCATCCAAACAGAAATAAAGGTCAAAGGTAACCTTTTGTGAAAAAAAGATAAAAGGTCATGGATTAAAGATCACTGGGTGAATAATAGAAAGAATTACATATACAATATCAAACTGAGGGAGGGGAACTCTAAAATAAAATACAGAAGCACTGAAGATTACACAGGAAATATTGCTCATAAATTTTATATTCTCCGTTCATCAAATTTTCCTCTTTGCACACAACATTTAGAAGATCATGAGCCTGTAGACACTTTAAATGCAGAGAAAGAAATAATAAGTAACAATATCACCAGAATAAGTTCTACCATATATTTCTCGGGGTAATGTTTTTCCTGTTTGTATTGATGACATAAACAGTCATTTCCAATATTGTACCTTTTAAAAAATCAATTAAAAAACGGGAAAATTAGAAGGAAGGTAAAGAGTTTTTATAAACTGCTTTCTAATAAAGATTATTAAGATTTCTCTCTTTGAAGAGTTTGGGTTTGATAATCTTTCCTCCTCCACGGTGTCCCACTATTTGCTGAAGGAGCAGTTCCCAACTCTCCCTCATTAGCTCCTCAGTAGGAGCTGAGACAAGAGTTCTGAGCACCGTTTTGCACAAGAGGACATGAAGTCAAACACCGTTTTCTCAGTTTGCACTAGGGCAGTGCTTGTATTTTCCAGACAAAAGAAGCCTATTTAAATGATTGCTTTTTGAAAGCAGAATTTGGGAGATCTGGGTATTTCACCAATAAAGGACCACACGACCCTTACACGTTCAGCAAACAAACAGAATGAAAAAAAAAAAAGGACAGTATCAGCATTCATTGATAGGATTGTGGATGAATCCCTGTCCACAAAAGAGGAAAGCTAATTAACACTAATGCTGATCAGAGATTAAGATGTTTCTCTACTTCTCTCATAGCATGCAGTGTTCATCTTCGAATCATATATATGATGAAGTATGACTGCTTCAGTATGCATCAGTGCTTCCCCCCTTGCACACATCTACCCCAGGCTATCCAAGGTTAGCTGAAAACTGAAGCTGAAAAGATTTTTAGGCTGACCTGCTTTATGTGGCCTGTGTTATTTAATTTATCTGAAGGGTGCTCAGGGCAATGGCTGTGTTTCAAATATCTTGATAAGTACGTGAACTAATAATTTTTTATTTATACTGAGCCTTGATCTGCTGTTAGAGAGAAGAACTTATACTGTATGTGAAACAAAAATGTCTCTATGTGCATTCAGATCTTAAATGTACACAGACTCATTAAGGCTTTATCACAAACTACAAAATATTGCCAATAATCTCTTAATTTCACTAGGTGTTCATTGATTAACCTGCTTTAAAACACCAGTTAATTGCTACAAATTAGCAAGTTTGCAAGGGTTACGAACTACAAAACTGTGAATCAGATTATTAAGCCATTTTAAGAGGTTTATAATTAGGGAGGTGTCATAGGCTTCCCAATACATGGCTTAATATCATAACTTATTTTAATTTGTATTCTAGTTGTGAGATTATCAAGTACTGCTTTTATTCGCACAGTGAACATCACATTGAGAAAATAATTAGGTGGACGGATTTGCTGTTTTGTAGTACTGTCCTCATTAATAAATCCTAAACTTTGCACTGAATGTAGGTGGAGTGGCACTTTTTTTTCACTCTCATCATACCTGAAATGCTTTGTATATGTTAAGAGGGCTTGGTTTATTTCTTAATTTTAGCCTTCAGAGAAAATAAGCAAATTTCATCAACATTTTATGTCCTAGGGAACAAAGCACAGCTATCTTTTAGGTTACTGTTTGCAGAACAAGCATCCCCCATAACTGATTCCCGGGATAGATAGCTAGGTCTTGGTGCTTTGTAGAATCTCTTTCTGCACTTATGTGTCTTATACTCTCTTGCTTCTTCCACTGCAGTTTTAGACATTCAACTTCGGCCAGCATGCCTACATCAAATTCACATAGTAAATATGATTCAATTAGGAATGTTAACTATAGAACAAGTAGGAATAAATCCTGTTCTCCTGGACAGCATGTGGAATGACATGAGTATCATCCTTTTTATTTCTTAAATCTCTTGCTTTACATGATATGTACCAATTTCAGACAAGAATGAAAGAAGGAAGTTTGCACATTATACTAATATCCTTATAGCTGATTTAACTTATCCATTAAAAATGAGGCAAAACCCTGGCAGAAAAAAAAACATAATATCTAATGGTCTAATTAATATAATCACTTCCTAATAATATGGTTGTGGAGGTTCAGAATTTACTTTCATCATAATTTGTGCTAGTAATTTTGATAGATCAATGTTCACAAGAATGCAAAGCAATGGTGACCCAACCAAAACCCCTTTTTAATGAAATCATGCATTTCCTGAACACTAATCTTGATGGAAAAAAAAATGCATTTATTCTCTCTTTCAGGACGTGAGCTGGAAGAAAAGTGAGTTGCATCCTGAAAGAGACAAAAATAACACTTTGAGATGATGACCACAGTTTCATATGTTTCACATATATGAAATTGTAGTCATCACTTTCAATTGCCTTTTTTTTTTTGCTTGCTGCCCTATTCTGAGTGAAAAACTATGGAATCTTATTGTGAGCATTTTTATTAGTCTTCAATAAAAAGACTTCCATAGAAATGCAAGAGTGATTTTGCCTGTCAAATCACATTTGGCACATGACAATTCACAGGTAATCCGCACACAGACAAGACTCACACTGCAAGATGGAACTTGGCTATATATCCACCTTCTCAAAGCTAACTGCAGCACATTTTCAACTCTGCCCAGACTTAATCAAGAAAGCATTACCCAACATAAATGCATTTCAGTAACTGTGGCAGTTCTGTGAGAATATGTACTTTGTTATCCATGTATACCATTTGGCTGTCAAAGTTCATCATCTTTACTCAATAGATTAATCCAAGCAATGTCTTCTGTGAAATTACACTATAACCAAACTAGAATGTAGTTTTTCAATCCAAAAAAAAGAAAGAAGGAAAGATATTTATTCCAGCTACCCTGGCTTTTATTGATTTCACATTCATAAGAATCTGGCCATTTTTCTTAGAAAATTATAATACTAGCATAACAAGATTTGCATTTAATAAATGCTACTGCTCTTCAAGCTATTATTATATACTATCCCAAATTACCTTGCAATACACAGTATGAAAGAAGGCAGGCTGGTCACATCATGTTCTGTGAATTCTACTTCTTATTCAGAAAAGCTACTATTTTCATCTTTCACTTTTATCATCTCTCAGGACTAAGAACAAATATAAAAGGGCACACATTTGCTAACATCTTCTCAATATTTGTCATTGAGAGTAAATTAAGTGTGAGAAGTTAGAAGACAAGACTTTTTGAAGTACACTTCATTTTAATGCAACGTACCTTGTATGTTATTCGAGGTCATAGCTCTGACTGCAGAATCACTTGGAGCACGTGTATTTCACAGGGTGCCAATGGTAGGTCACAAAAAAAGACCCTCATCCTTCCCTACCATCCTGACAATCAGATACACGATGCTGGAGCCCAAAAATCTGTGAAGGCAATTCCTTACCTACAAGAATGCATTTCTCTAATTTTGGTGCTTAGCAGTTCACTCTTGTTCTTAAGTTTATTTTGCACAGATATTCCATAAGATCCCTTCATGTTTTTGGTCCCACTGAATTACACGCAAAAAATAGCTATGTAACAGGTCTAAAGAACCTCAGGCTTACTTTGGAAATGGAGACTAAAAACAAATTGAGATAGAAGAAAAAACTTTCTGAATTTTTAAATGAAATTTATGGTAAAATTTGTATTTAGCTAATATAGTCATAAAATAAAGTCTTAGATGTGACCAAGTTTTCATTTGATTGATTTGGTACCTGAAGCTTTTACTCAATATCTGTTAAGCAGACTTAATTGAAAATGTTCTTGGTGATGGCACAATGCTAAACTTTCCTGTGTGCTGTATAGTATTTAGAAAGCATAAAATTAGAGGAAAGATATTTAATTATTTTTCTCAGAAATGATTAGTGAGTTCTCACTGAAAAAAGTGTCAAATCTGAATCATTACATCCCATTACATGTTCCATAAAAACAACATACCCTAAGTAACATTTTGACTTGTTTCAAAATTTCATTGAAACCTGCATCCCTCACATTTAATTTGTTAATCTCTTATCTGGACATATTCAAAGCAACTAAGATCACCCTATAATTATAACTTTCAGCTGAAAAATAAATATCTCTCACAAGTTTTGTCCCATTATAATAGTTAAAAAATAGAAATAACAAGTATTAAAGGAAACATTTCACACGCTTGCTCTGACAAGGACAATATTGACTACAAGTAAGTTGGGCTTGTTTGCCCAGACAAAGGCTAAATTTCAAGGCATAAGAGCTGCAGTATAATGAAATTAAATTTAGGTAAATTATGCACTCAAGCAAAATATAGATGACACAGATCACTTAGCAAGTGAAAGTTACAGGTCCTCAATTTACAGAAAGAGTAAAAGCATCTTGCTTCTCCACAAGGCAAAGCTACTAAGAAGTGTTACTCACTTAGGAAACAAGAGAAATGGAGATCCATGACAGTTCAAAAGAGGTGAGGCCCCAGGTGTGCCAGTCAATTTGTCTAGAAGATGATTTCCTCCTGCTTTTCCCACAAAGAAAAGCAAGCAAGCTTCTCTGAGAACAAAATCTGCAGCTAGAAAGCTTGAATACATAATAGGAGTGAGTGTCCAAGAGATGCAACATGTCTTTGAATGGCAATGGTCCATAGTATGAGAAACTATTAATAATCACCAAATGAGGAAAATCCTTCTTAGAAATGTAAATATGTTTTGTCAGTATAGGTGAGAAAACCACATATATTGGCAATCTGATATTACTAGAAGGGGAAAAAAATATGTACTAATTAAATTTTCTCCAAGGAGAAAGAAAGACACCCCCACCAGAGAATTTGTGAGGCTCAGAGGTTCATGAATTGTGATGTGATTACCAAGTCTTTCTTGATAACAGCAAATATTTTGAAGTCCCGAATATGGTTTTACTAAGCAACAGAAGGTCAGTGGAGAGGGCATAGATGTATCACATACTCAACCTATTTATTTTTGCTATTTGCTAATTGTTAATAGGGAGAATGGTCTTTTTTCATATCCACAGTTAAGAGATTGTCTAATACTAGTAAACAGAGCTACTTGATATTTGCATTGTATCAACCTATTGTAATTGTAGTATTAGTGGATTTGTCTTCCTTGACAAAGATATTTTTTATCTCACTGATGAGTTATCAATGACAATCCATCAAAACAATTTTTTGAGTCGTTTTTAATTCAGCCTATCTGATAAGGTTTGTATAACTTGTTTATGGAAACTAGAAAGTTTTTCGTTCCCTTTCAAGATTTCAGTGTAAAATAAGTTTAGAAAAATCATAGGAATTGATCCATACCTAGAAGCCAAATGAAAAGATTGAGGGTATAATGCACTAGGTGACCATAAAGTCTTTATTCATCTAATTAGGAGCTTCTTTAACATACAAGATTAACCAATTATCAGAAGTAAAGTCGAAGCAAATTTGTGTTCAAAGTAAGTCATACTAGCAGTGACTTTGCTTTCTTTAGATTTTTGTTTGTTTGTTCTTTGACATGTAGGGCTGTGGTTTGCTTCCAGTTAAGGGAAAATGGATAAGTTAAACTTCAAAAGCCCAGGGCTAGTAAATCACTCATACACCTGTACACCTGCAGAGCGAAGTCATACATAAAAGAAATGGGAAGTTTGAGGTTTTGGCTTTTCTCCTAAACATCCCATAATATGTTCTGCACGTTCCCACATTCCTTCTACAGCATCCCACAATCAGTTTCAAAGCCCCTCCAAATATCCTCAAATGAATCTGCACATTCCCATAAGACCCATGATAATCCGGTCCCCTCTGCTCTCCCTTATTGTTACAGGAGGCTGGCTGAACTTCTCCAAGGCTTTGAGTTGCTCTTTCAGTTGCGGCCTGAGACATCCGGTCTTTGGTATTTTCTCTATTGTGAAGGTCCTCTGAAAAAAAAGGACACTCTCCCGCCACTAAGTAACTTTTGATATTTGCCTTGACATATCTGTGTTGCAGCTTACAAATTTGATATATAATCTTTTATTATAGTTTCCAAGTTCACTGTCTGATGCTAGGAAGCGTTTTGTCACTTTTGTGGGCTAAATTTTTATATAGCCTGGTTTGCAAGGGTTTTGATTTAACCACCTATATGGTACTTTCCTACAATATTTTCTTTCACCAGTAACTCCTGAAATGGAACAATGCTTTCTAAGGGTGCAAAACAAAGACATAGAAATAATATAAATCAATACATTTTGCTTTGAGCAAGGGTGGGTAACTAAAATGTAGTTAAATCCAGATTGCTTGGTTTCAGTGCATGGAGAAATTCACTGATTATGTCTACTTGCAACAGACTCAGACTTGTACAAAACATTACTATCTGGGCTATATAATGGACTATACTATCACAATTACGATTCAAAACTCTTTTAGGACGGTGACTGTGTTTTATTGACACTGCATCTCTTTGTACAGCAACAGCTGGAGTAGCACTTCATTAATCAGAGATGATCTGACTGAGAATATTCCATCTTTTGACTGAGTGTGACTAACCCAAGTTCAATTTATGAACAGCTACATATCAAACCTAAAATCTCTGATTTTTATCTCATCTCCTCAGTTCTATTAATTCTCCACCTGAGCCCCTCAGAAACTACTGTCTGCCACTTCACAGACAGCAAATCTACAGATTCCCGGCTATTGTTTTCAGGCTCAACAAAACTACTCTGTGACCATCAGAATTACAGTCATTAAGATCCAAAACATTATTATTACAAATACATTGCTGTGTTATACATAAGAAAGAATGTAGTTTGAATATATCAAAAAGCCATGTATTTCCATCTAAGGACAGATCTTGTACCTATACAAAGAACATGAGAGTAATATTAAATCCAAATTTTGTCTGATCATTAACTAAAGAACCATCAGTTCTGAATTTGTTAACTCCTCATATAAGAAGGTGTAACTGAATAAGGTGCTGACAAACTGGGTAAGTCTTCAGGAACCTTTAACCGTCTAGCTGTAATTATGGATCTGTGTATGGCTTGCCTCATAAAGGCCACTATATAAATTTAGTATTACCTATCTGCTGGCTATGTCAATTAATTCACAATCCTCTGCATATTTCACTATGTTTGCTTCAAGGGCACAGTCATCAGCATGGATGATTACCTTAATGATTTTTGACGAGCACTGTAGTCCATTAGGATAATTAGAAACACATCCATATTCTAGCATGAATTCCCTTGCTAGCCAATGTTCCTCAAAGTATTTAAGATAAAAAAGAACAGTGTTGTACTCATCACCCCTCCTGATTCAATAATAGGAAGATGATCAGACAAAATACTACCTACTTTTACCTCTCATACCAGGGAATGGTATAGACTTATTTTACCGGGAAATTTCCTTTGTGGAACTGTAGAATAGTGAAGAAAAATATGCTATAAATAATTCAATATGACACAAATGACCCCCCAGCATGGCTGTGAGTTGGGAATCTTTGAGCTAATGCATGGACAGCTATTATAGTTTCACCAAGGAGCAGCAGTGCAAAGCTTCTGGGTAAGGGGAGACAATCCCTAGAGGACCTGCTGAGTGACCCTTGCTGCCTTTCAGCTTTTGCAGGAAATAGCACTGTTTAATTGTTTCATAGAAACAACATATATAATGGTTTGGCTGACTTCAGTTGTCTGCAGATGATCTGCAAAGCTCTCAAGAAAGCGAGCTCAGTAGTTTTGGTTCCTTATTTCTTACTTAATCCAACATTACTTATAGTCAGCATTAGCATACACTTAATATACAAACTAATAAATTTCACCACATTAGCAATCACTATCTGAAGTTCATATATACCTTGAGATAACCAGAAGACAAAACAGTTGTTTTCCGAACTGAACACAGTTCCTCTGCCATTCACAAAAGGGTACACACATTCCTTTCCCTTAACATGAACTTGGTAGCCTTCTGCGATGAAGTGACTTGCTCTGTACATGACGGGAGAGCAGTAGGTGCATAAGGCTTTCAACACTGTCTCAACACAACATCCTCTCAAGCAAACTAAGAAAATACAGGCAAGGTGAGCAGACAGTGAGGTGGATAGAAACTGGTAGAAACTGGGATAGAAATCTGGTTGAAGGGCAGAGCTCTGAGGGTTGTGCTCAGCGGTGCAAAGTCTAGTTGGAGGCCTGTAGCTAGCAGTGCTCCCTCGGGGTCAATACTGGCTCCAATCCTGTTCAACATACTCATCATTCACCTTGATGAAGGCACACAGGGTACCCTGAGCAAGTCTGTAGAGGGCTACTCAGATGATTAAGGCATTCAAGCATCTCCTATGAGGAAAGGCTGAGAGAGCTAGGATTGCTCAGCCTGAAGAAGAGAAGACTTATATAAGATCTTATTATTGTGTATAAATATCTGAAGGGAGGATTTAAAGGGGATGGGAACAGACTCTTCTCGGCCATGCACAATGACAGGACAGGAGACAACGGGCACAAACTGAAACACAGAAAGTTCTGTCTGGACATGAGGAAAAGCTTGAGGGTGACTAAGCACAGGAACAGGTTGGCCAGAAAGACTCTGGAGTCTCCTTCTCTGGAGATATTCAAAATCCAGTTAGATATAGTTCTGGGCAACCTGCTCTGGGTGACCTTCCTTGATCAGCGTGGTTGACTAGATGGATTAGAGCTCTAAATGTCTCTCTCAATCTCAGCAGTCTGTATTTCTGTGATTCATTGGTGTCTATGTTAATGTTATCCCTTGGCTAAGGACTCAGTCAGCCTAGAAACCTCCTGTGGCGCCATGTTCCACTGTCTTCCAGTGTCCACCTAGGTAGCATAAATGGTCCAGACAACCTGTTCACTCATATTGCTTGCAGCTCTGTGACCTTTTTGTAAAAACTACTTAACCTGTTATGCTCAAACATTTTGACATCACTGGAGTACATCCTTAGCTTCCTTTCAACATTCAAATGAAACCTAATGATTTTCATGTCTTCAGAGCAATTCTATGATGCCACAGAAATCAACTATCAAGGAGTTTAATTTAATTCAGCCTATACAACCTAACTAACCATTGTATTTTTTTCTGGATTTTAATTTGTACAACAGCAGAAACCTCAATGCTACACGTTTTCTAAATGTAACGTGATCATTAAAAATATGAGCATTGTCTGTAAACATATATAGAATGTAAGCTTTTTAGTCCAAGAATAAAATAAACCAGGCAAGAATGAGTTTAGCTTAAAAACTGGAATGCTGAACTCTGATGATCACCAGAACAATCAGGTTCTGGAGCAGACTTCCAGTGTGAGCAGCAATTGAAAAAATGCTTATAAGAAGGATATCAGTGATTTGACAAGAAGGAATATATAAGTCATAGGGAATATAACATAAGACCTGGACTTAACGCCCCAGGTAAAATTTTCTAAAGTGTTGATGAAAATGATGAAATCCATAGCTCTATGAGAGAGTAATCTTGTGTTACTCTTCAATACTATCAAAGAGACAGGTAGTGGCCAGCTTTCAAGTGAGACAGAATCTCTAGTTGAACAAAAAATTCAGGCCAGTTTCCTAAGCAAACTATCACATTCCTCCAACTCATCAATTGCTCAGATAAAGTACCTAATGCCTATGCTTCCTGAAGTATTTCCATAAAAATATAAGGTTTACGATCCCTGTATAACCATGTCATTTACATTTGGATATATTTCCATGGTTTATAATCACTCACTTTTATCTTTTGTTTTCAGATGCTCTACTGGACTTTTTAACTGTTTTCCAAAAATCCTTGGTGAAAGTTAGAATATAACACTCCTTAGCAGTCCAGAAACAGATAAACTTCCAAACCCTTTAGTGTTTGCTTGCATTTGTCAACAATTTTAAACACTAACAGTGTTTGTCAAAATTGTTTACATAGGCCATAAATACAGCAAGATCTGCCAATAAAACTACTTTCAAGAAATAATTTAATATTTTACACAACATTTAGTAACAACCAGGAATTTAACATGGGATTAGGAAAAAAAAAGTGAAAAAAGAAAGATATTTGGACTACAACTTCAAAGTTGTTTCTGCCATCTATTGAGTTAAGACTATAAACCAAAATCATACTGAAGATCCTCTGCTACTCTGCTATTGGAAGGCAAAACAATTAAGACTTATTTATTTTTAAAAAATCAAGATGCCAAAACCTAGGTAAAATTTGAGAGAAAAATAAACTTATGTAGGTTTAATGAAGGGGATCCTTGTTCAAATTCTATACATTCTTGTCAACCTCTTCTGCAGAGGTACTTTATTTTCCTGATATGTTCACCATTGTTCAGCTAGCATGAGGCCTGTGGGAGCAGTAGACTGCTGGAAGTTCATTATGTTGTCCGTGGTGAAATGCTAACATCAGACAGCCATATGCTGCAATAAAAAGTTTGAGAGACAAGCACTGAACAAAGCAGTGGGGACACAGAGCTATATCACAACAGGAGTGGCACCAAACTCTGAGACATCCTGCACCTGCAATCCCCCAAAACAGAACAGGATAGAGGAATTACAACATAGGGCAAATCACATTATGCCAAATGGCCATAAAGGAATCCCGTGCTCTCCTTCTCAATGTTCTCCTGCCATCCCTTCCTCCGGGAATATTTAGCACTATCTTTTGCATGAAACTGCAACTGGTTTATTCAATATATAACACAGCAACAAAGCAAGTTTCTCCTCTTGTCAGAATGCATGGGCCTCAGCCAGGATTGAGCAAAGAGAAGAAGAAATCTTCTTTGCTATCTAAAGTCCTTGACTTTAATAGACTGGAACCAGCCACAGTTTATAACATGCTCTCAAAAAGAACGCTGCATTTGTAGCAAGCCCAGCTGGTCACTACTAGGTGACATTACCCTTATCCAGCCCTGATTTAATCACAAGGGTTCACACAAGTTGCTCTTAAAAAAAAAAAGATCATTCATACTTGACAAAACTACATGGCAGAATGTGTATTTTTTTATAACATTTCCCAAAAGACTTCCAGGCAAAGTCCCATTCATAATCTTCCTTTAAAATCACAGTGCTTCATCAACCCGTTCAGTAAGCAATTGAGTCTAACTTTTGATTAAAGTAAAAGGAAATACAATCTTGCCTCCTTTAATTTAATTACTATTGAAAAAACATTTAAGAAAACAAATATACATTTTAACTGCTTTCAGAACAAAAGGGAGGGACAAAAATTTCTGGGATGTGACATTTATCCAAGTCAATGTTTGAGGAGGATTTTTTTTGAAGTAGCACATGAGATTTTTGTACATAAAATTATGTTTTTCCAGATAGAAGCCTATATCTTCGTCAAAGTGAATAATTTAGAATGATTGATTAGACCATTCCAGAGAACAAATATCTAATGTCAAATGCCATCTTTGGCAAGTATTTTTATAATTAACTAAGAAGAAAAAAATGTTTTTCTGTTCACTACAGGGAAGGTTTTAGGAAGTTCTTGTCCTAACTGCATGTAGAAGTCATTGATTTCTGGCTTAGGATAAAATTGCATTTCACTTACTTGCGTAATTTGTACAGTAATCAAGACTGCTGCCCACAAGATTTGATGTAATGATATTCCCAGAACATCATCTGTAACAACAGGGCTTTGGAAAAGTCTGAGAGCCAATTCCATCTCTGATTCTTACAATTTAAATGCCAAAATTACTTTTTATCTGTCTTACTATTTTACCTGTATCTACATATTAAGGAGTAGCTTAATCACACATAATAAAAGCTGTACAAATATATGACATGATTACTTTTCTGAGACCAAAGATAAATAAATTAACACACATGCTGGAAAATGAGCACTGGTACAGCAGCGGACAGAAAGATGCTCTTTTATTTAATATCAGCAGCACAACAGATGTGAATTTATATTTGTACACTGCAACAAAGTTCATTACTATTGCTAAGCTTCTGTCTCACGTATTTCACTATAATCTTTTGAGATACTGACTGGAGTTTTTTTCCACTACAGATTTCAGTGGGTGCTCACTAGCTATTTGCTGTGAATTATTGCACTGAAGTCTATTTTTCCTTCCTAGAAATAAATAGGATGAAGTGATTATTCTTTAAACATCTAAGTCTAAAAATTTGATAATTCACATTTTTTGGTCACTCTGCAGTTCATTCCACATTTTCTCTTGCAGTGTATCACCATATTGCATAACAAACTTGAACTAACTTTGCTGCAAATCAAGATTTGAAGGAGAAGAGATCCAGGCAAGACACAGTAATATCTGCTATTAATAGGGTGTGTTTCCCTTAAAAAACAATACAAAGCAAAACAAACTCATTTTTGATTTTGATTTAGCTGGGTAAGAAAATATGTCATTTAGATTAAATGAAGTAGAATTCATACTGATAGTCTGCTTATTATACTGATTTGACATCATACGATGTAATTTAGAGTTTCACTGTTTGGGAAAATTCTACCTGTATCAACCTAGAGCACTTAAGAGATTAAACTAATAACTTCCCAAGACATCAATACCAGAACATTAAGAAAAAAAAACATATAGTTTATGGATTCATCAAAGATAATTTATTCTAATAGCTTTCCAGCTGCTTTTAAAAACTCCTCTGCGCTTGTCTGAAAATTGCCATGCAATGGGCTCTAACAAGACATGCTGGTCCATAACACTATCCACCCAGTTGCACAGAGTGGAGGTCTTGCTTCTCTACTCTCACAGGCCCAGACCCCGGCCAAGAACTCATTTCATTTCCATGCTTACATAGGTACCAGGCTGGCTGCATGGAAAGACCTTTCTGGGAGCTAAATATCAAAGAAGAAACCCAGCAGAAAAAGTAAATTCTCCTCCTCAGATTAGCTTCTTGCCCTGGAGAGCTGGGTAACACCTGTGCGGACTAAGAGGAGGAGCAAAGACAAAATTTTCAAAGAATGGGTGGAAGCAGGACTGTCCCTGTGAATAAAAGCTAACTATTAGATCATGCTCTTTATATTATGCACCTCTGTACCATAGGAACAATTTAGAAAAGTATCTTATACAGTACTTTAAATAATCCTACCTGTAACTGTCTACAGTGCTACATCACACAATTTCCTGTGAAAAAATTCAAGCCTCAATTCTTTAGAAAATTATAATGGTTACATACTACAGCTGGCATTTGTAGATTGAGCAAGGTGATCAAGTGTAGATTTTCATACTGACGACAGAGCCTTACACCCATTGCTCTGATTAATGTAAGGTTCAAGATCTAGGGCAAAATATCAATAATTTATCTAGAAGACAAATAATAAGCTCCCAGTAAACTTTATAAGGAATACACAAGCCAAGAATAAATATGATTATAGTTACAGAAAAGAGATGACATGAAGAATGTGAGTGACAAAGTTTAATACAGCAAGTTGTTTTTATTAGAATATGATTAAGGAGTTTACTGAAAAAAATGAGGAATTACAATGAGCAACATTTTGGTGCATAACCTTTCCCTGACATTCTGTTAGGTCTTAATCACCCATTAGTTTACCTAACATAGGTTTTTTTTTAATAGTATCCTGCATTGAAAAAGAAGGAAGGTATGCTCTTAGATGAATTCACATAGACGCAGCGGCATTTGCACAGAACATCACCTGTTTGGAGTAGTAAGACATTGTGTTTCATCTCTAACTGTAGCCTTGCAAGTTACTGCTGTTGTCACTGCAGAGACATTTGTAGAGAGAAGATAATTCAAAAAGAAGTAAAAGGGTAAAGTATAGCCTCAAAATAAGAAGACTATGTCAAAATTAGACATTGCTTGGTCTAAACGGTCTTGCCTATGACTTTGACACGGCTTACAAAAGGCATGGGGCACACGCTGGCTCTACCAGCCACAGTTTTGCGGGGTCAGCGTGCTAGGAAGGAAAGACATCGACCTTTACTCTGCTCGTGCACATGCATGGCAGGGAACGGGTGGAGAATCTTTTGGCAGAGAATGTTTATTTTGATGTTTGTTGTGCTGGAGCATTAGCCATATCATTATAGTGACCGGCTGCATTTAAGCTGCAGCATTTGGGGAGGTTTAGGATTTGGATGTTCATCCACCAAGACAGAACTGTAAATGAGCAAAGGAAGAGGAACAAGGAGCTGCCTTTCCCAGATTACCACAGCACAGGTAGCCTGTCATGCACTAGGTGACTTACCTTATTAAATATTCATTAAAGTATACAGAAGGACTCCGTGGAAGGGAACTTGGCTTGACAGACAGCCTCCTGTACCTGGGAAAAAAATACCACCAGAGCCCAAACCAAATTCCTGTGTAAAGCTGAGAACAAACAATCAAAAATTGTCCTTTCTGTGAAATTGCTTATGTTAGTGATCAAAATGCCAGAAAGAGCTCTGCCATTTATATATTTATGAAATAAAAAATGTATAATTTTGAGTGCTATTACTGCGCTTAACTTTAAAGCACTAGAATACAAGGGGGAAAAATAAAGGAAAACAGCATATCTGTCTTTCTTTCTTAGCCTATTTAGTAAACAATTCACCTGGTTAAAGCTGTCACTTAAATTAAAATAGTTAGAATTTTTTTGCATTATTTTATTACTTTAAAATATTTTTTTTCCCTATTCTGCAACCTAATTCAACCATCTTTGCTGTTCTACATTTGGTAGCATTGATATAGTAGAATATTTGTTACTGTTATCTTGTTTCCTCTTCTCCTAATTTCTTATGAGACAGTTTTCAAAACTATATATAAGGAAGAGTGGGGAGAAGCAGGAGAGAAAGTATCACTTTGAGAAATTATTTCAGCTATGTCTGCGAGAAATTGGGGTATGGCTTATACCAGGAAGATGCCACGAAGCATAAACAGTTTGGGAAATGCTGTCCTGTGGGCTTATTCTGAAATCACTAAGGTATTATTTTGCATAGAAGTGAAAACAAGAGATATTGTTTAAGTCTAAGTAGAGCTATTTGCATTTTGAGCTATTTTGAGCCTCAATTTTATTTATTAGACATGTGTACATTTATACTTGTAACTTATTTAATTCATTCATTTTAAGCAAAAGATTTAGGCGTGAGGTATTTTTTCCTTATTTATTCCCATCACTATGTCAAAAATTAAAATATAAGTGAAAGTGGCATTCATCATTTTCGGGAAGGGTAATGTGGCAAATCTGACTACCACACACTCTAGAGGTCATGAAGGCACAACAATTATCTGCTAACTCCAAACGTCACGCCTAGAAGTGGGCTAGGGAAGCCTAATCTGGTAATCTATCATCCTCTAAAAGTTGACAAGTTTGGACAAGTTCTAGAGTCAAGATTCAGCAGGAGAAATTAATGTTATTGGAGGTCTAGTAAAAACATAAATTAGATTAACCTCTTTAATGAGATTAAATAGTTACTTATTTTCCAAAAAGTCTCAGAGGATTATCCTCTTTCAAACTTTTGAGAGTTTAATATTGAACTTCAAAGATGGTTGCAGAAGAAATGTTATAAAGTCAACATTTATGGATGCATTAATACAAATTAATGCAATTTGGTAATTTCTGCTGACACAAATGACTGAAAGGAAGATAATTTTTACACATTTATCCAAAGTGAGATGTGTATATTCAACAGTGAAACATAACTACATTTTGCATACAACAGCTGCTCTTTTCTGAAGCCCCAAGCAGCTTTTCCTTAGATGCCCAGCAGATATCCCAGCTCTAGCTCTCCATCCTCAGGGAAAGATAGCCAAATATAAATGATCTGAAAAGAACATCTTGGAAATGCAGCCCACTTTGTCTTGCAGCCCCCTACATATACTATTCTATGTGACTGCTTATTACAGAGTTTAAAATGTATTTTCTTTTGATATAGTCAGACATGCATACACAAAAATAGTTGCTGATGGTATTCTCAGTGCCTTGCCTAACTTTTTGGCTAAATATTTGCTGTTCTGTTCTATAAAGAGCTATTATGGATTTTTTTTTTAAAAAAGGTTGCCAGATTCAAAAATGTTGCATTTCCAGCACAAACCTAAAGGATTCAGGATAAAAGAAAAATAAAAAAAAGAAAAAAAATGGTTTTCCAAATATAGTTGTGTGTAAAACTGATGTACTCCAAAGTTCACAGAGCTGTAAACCAAAAACCAACTGCTGCTATGTAATCATATGTTTACATGGGGACTCTTCTGTTGTTCTTCATCAAAAAAAAAAAACTCTTTATTTTATTCATGACCAGTGATATAACTACAGATCTTAAAAGACTTGCAGGGCATAAAATCCTGGAATACTTAATTGTCTTTTCAAAACATTTAAAATTCTACCTGTCTGATGCAGAATGGCTTCTTATTGTTTCCTCTATTTTTGTCCAACCCGCATGTTGGAAGAGAGGAGGTTGGAATGGCTTTTTTCATTAATTTTATACCGGTAAGATTTATACCAGTGTGATTTATATTCTCAGATATATTGAGTTCCTAACTTTTATCTTAGCTTTGCTCTTGCAAATAATTCAGGCACTTTCCAGTAGTAGTAACCCTTAGCTTTTATAGAGTAATGCTGTAGATAATCAAAGTGAAGGAAGCAGTCAAACACTGCATTGATATTTAGGGAGCAGATGATACCATTGGGGAGCAAAGGGCTTCACAGCAGGAGTAACAATGCTAGAGTACCTCTGGGAAGCTGCCTTCTAGGTACTTTAAACCAAATAGCTAATTTTGCCCAAGGGCATTGTTACCGGACTCCTGGTTACAGCAGACCTGAGTTAAATGCTTATCACCCTGGCTGTCTATTTGTACAATACACTGGAGATTGCCACACCATCTTATCCTATGATCTTTACCATTAACCTGAAGGGAGGACCTATTTTATTTTTCAAAATCAGTTTATTTCACAGAAATGAGACTGAATACAGACAAATGATTAGGAACCAAGAAACAGGAAAAACAGGAAATTATCTCCAGCAAACTGCAAAGAAAGTGAGAAAGAAAGAGAAACAGTGGATAGGAATGACTTTTAAAAAGTCTTAACCAGAAGCATTTACATGAGCTAGGAACTAACAAAGATTTTCTTTTATCCATATACGATGACTCATAAACAACACATATGTCAGCTGTGCTAAATGGCAAAGCCACACACCTTTAAAATAAAATGGTCCCTGAGATAATTTCATCTTAATGCATAAGAAAGGTGAATCTGACTTTCTCAGAAGTTTGGGGCAAAGGCATTTCCAGCAGGAGGTTTGTCTCCCATTTCAGCATTTAGCATCAAAGGAATCAACATCCTCCTACCGTAACCGCTGAAGGAAGCACTCTGGATCTCACCCACACAATTATTTTTACTACACCTCACATCGCAGGGAAACTGATGGGTAATACATTCTCCCTTACACTTCCCTAAGAAATTCCTTTAAAATTCAATGTTTTCACAGTACACTGAGATGTAAACATTACAGTGTTACTGACAGCAATTCATCTCTCTAGGTGGTTGAAAAACTGCAGCACCACTACTGAACAATGATTTCCCATGAAAATGCACCCTTACACTTCCTGTAGACACACTATGCATGTAGTTGCTCTGTTAAATTCCAATCACTTTAAAATTACAAAAAAAGTGCATCTAATTTCACCAACTTTTTACCTTATAAAGCATATGCTTTTGTAATACTAAGACAAGAAGACATTTATTAGTGATAGATTCAAAATTAAATGTTACCTCTTAAAATAACAGTATAAAAGTCACCAAAGTATTGAACAAGATCAAACAAAAAACAAACAAACAAGTAAAATCTATTCATGCTAAAATATCTGAAAAAATCATCTACTCAACCTGCTGGTCTCTGAGAACCGCCTCTGCTGCTCCACTGATTTATAGTTCTAAGATTTGTCTAATTTTATAGTCAGCTCAGTCCTCTAGTACAGTCTGTACAGTCTAACTAGATAGCAAAGGTTTTCATGTGCAAACCTCCTAAGGAATTATTGAGGGTGGGAGGGTGGAGAGACACAAAGAATATTAGAATATTAGAATATCATATTCAAAAGAAATATAGAATCTTTAAAACCTGAAGTTTTAAAGAATTCTGACAAACCACGCCTTTATTCAAAAGCTCAGTAGTTATGGAACAGTCTTTCAACCTATATATCTTATTGCAAGGTTGTCACCCAATGAAATGTAAAACAAATTGTTAAAAATAGTTCTGGTGGAAGTAATAATGATAAATTGTTTGCGCACTGATGGATGAATAAAAATTGAGATTGGCCAAGCATCTTTAAGAAGCAGCTTTCCATTACCTGCTAGTTCCTGCCTATACATATGAAGGAAACCTAAGAGATTTGCATTAACATTACAAATTAGTTGTCTAGATGTTCTTTTCTTTTTTCTTTCTTAAAGAGACTTTGGTGACAGTTTTCAAAAGAGCAGCTACTAAATAAGGAATATGATCTCATATGCACTAGACTTTACCTCAAAGAGCACAGAGTTTAACAGAAGCATATCCATATGGGAAAGTTTGTATGATATGAGGTACACCAAATGAAGCCATCTTCAGCTAGATAATAAAGCTTTTAAAAATGCTTGAGAAATGAGGCATATCTCAGCTGGGGCATCAGATCAGACAAGGCCTTCCACACAAGGCCTTTGGCAGGCTGCTGAAACACTTACCTTAGAGTAAGAAACACACAAAAACAGCACATATAAATCTCTTTCTTCAAACATATAAAATCTCTTTCCTAAAAATCACATGAAGGAAGTCACAAAGTGCATCCAATTCATGTGATACAATCTATCATGTAAAAAAGACAAAAAAAAACACATTAGGGGACAGCTAAAAAGTTAGCTTGCAACATCCTAAAGAAAAGAGGTGTCACAAATGGTCAGTTTCTGGCACCTGATATAAGTTTGACAAATGCTCTTGATGCATGTCCAACTGCACAGTCAGCCATGGAGGTGGTATATCTGTTCCTTTGTACAGTTATTCGATAATGCCTGTATTCAATTTCTCCTAACTTTTCCATCCACTGTCCCGTCCTTCCTGGAGTGAGCACAGGTTTCTCCTTTTGAACTCAGGCAGTTTTAGGATTATCTGTCTTTTTCCACCCCCTTGCCTTAACTCTTTCCTGGCTTGCAAAAGAAGTTTCCAAACTATGAAACGGAAGCATCATGCACATGACAACAAGCTGAAGTTTCTATTCACTTCTTCTCAATGAGACAAATGCTTCTACAGACCAAAATTATATTCATATGCATGCACATAGTTATGCTAACATACATTGTGCCCTAATGATGGCTTGATTTCTCAAGGACCATGAGTATCTGAGTCTCATTGTTTAAAAAAGCTCCTTATTATTTCCAAATCTCTCATCTTCCCTAAAATCATATTCTGCCATGATTTCCTGATATATTCTGTATAAGGAAGGAAAGTGTGTTATTGCATAAGGTATGCTAGATATGTTTGTGCCATGAAAATGACTTTAAAATAAATCCTTACAAGTGGTATTCAACTTCTGTAATTGTTGATATGTGAAAATACT
>JAUBNY010000545.1:40400-53980 GCA_032275445.1 Crypturellus soui | reverse complement strand
GTATTGTCTTCCAAAGTGGAACCTCTACATTGAAGTGAAGTCTTCTTCCTCAAAATTTTATTTAATGTATTTATATCCCTAAGAATTTCCTATTATCAAGTATCCTCAATACATGTAATCCAAATATTAATTATGAATCCCCTGGTCATGTAAGGCCACCTCACAAATTGTTAGGGATATGCAGATTTGTTTTTGAAATGTTAACTGCCTGGGTAAGCAGCCACTGTTCCATTTAGTTTGCCAAAACATTGTTCTTGTAGCACAGATAGGTTCCTTCTGGACAAACCAGTAGGAAGAGGAGACATGAATCACCTTTGAGTTTATGAGTCTCAGTACATATACTTTTTATACCATAAAACTCCAGAGGTACTTATACAAACACATCAGTGATATGAAATTCTGCTAATTACTTGTTTTATGGAGAGACTAAATACAACAGGATGCAAATTACTTATTATATGAAGTGACTGATTCATGGAAACAGCTGCTCTTCAACTCCTTAAAGAGCCAGCTCTGAGAAATGAACAGGTTGAAGAGAAAGCTATCCAAGTCATCAACTAGAGAAATCACTATAGTTAGCTTCAAAATGAATATTTCATAGAGATCTTGACAGGGCTCTCCTGTCCTTTTGACAGAACCAGGTAGGGTGAATTTCAAGATTCCTTGAAATCTGAAAGCCAGGCAGGCTGACCAGTTTGCCCCAAGTGCAGTGGCAGAAAGCAATATGTTCCCATTGGAACACTTCATTGTAATCAAAAAGTATTATTGCAGATTTACAGTGATTCCTCCTACACTGCTAGATTATGAGTGATTTTTTCAACAGTGCTCTGGTGGTTTCATAAAAATGAACACCCCTCCCCCTCCAAAACTGTTTTATCATAGCTATTTCCTTCCCTCTCATGTTTTTACCCTTCCTTCCTAGATCTTGAAGATGAAAGAACACTGCTCAAGTAAAATAGTTCATACATATTAACCAAAGGAAATACACAGGGAAGGAGAGCACAATTAGTGATTGCTTAGAAAGAGTTCTATTTTATGGGAAAATCAAATATTTTATTACATTGTTACTTTAAATTCTTAAAATTACAATTAATTTTCATAAGAATATTGTAGCAATAGCCAACTTGTCAAAATGTTTTGGCTTTGCAGTTGGCTTAAGCAGTTGCTTGATAGAGAATAAGAATTAGAGACTGGAAAAAATATTCTCTCCAATATCAATATGTGTTTTTTGCAAAGAGAACCAAAATTTTGATGTAATCTCCTAAAATTCAGTGATGTGCAATAGTTAAGACAATCATAAAAGTATATTTGGCTTTTCACTGATGGAAACAGAAGTATATAAATAATAATATAACAAGAAGTAACCTCCCAAGAAACTGCTGCATGACAGTTATCTAAATGGGCCCCCAAGTCCAGTAAATCTGTATAACAGCACCCAGAGGTCTAGAAGTACTGCACATAGGGGCTTAGAGTCTCTACATAGTTTATATCTATCCTCCAGTGTAACAATATTTTTACTATTATATTATATACAAAGGCATAGAGGTGGGTTTGCATAGAAGTAAGCAAGAAGAGGTATTCCAGATTTTCCTTTCAAGCTTCAGATATTTTTATGCAGTTACTTTACCACATAAAGTCATTTCAGTTCAATGAATCATACTGGAAGTATTACTTGCCACTTTCTTAAAGTGGTAACAGAAATGCACCATCCAGAGTAGAATAAAGGTAAGATTACCCACACAAATGCACTTCACTGTCTTTCAACTATGAACAGTTCCAAAATCTCAACAATTCAGTTAACTATTTTCTTGCAAAACCTGCAAGCATAATTTCATGCTCCTTGACACAGCCAGATTAACTTGGTATTCTCCCTTGCTGATTATACTCTACTTCTTCAAATCAGGAGCTTCAGTTCAGTTTCTGTACAGAATGAAGCAATAGGATAAAAAGACCCTCATGAAATCAGCTTGAAATAAAGATATCTGATACTTATGAAACTAATCGCAGACACAGAAACAACAGCTATCGAAAGGTCAAAAAAGGCTAGACAGAGTTCTCAGAAACATGACAAGCCCACTCATTTTGTCTACAGTCCTTATGCCAAACTGTGTAAGCACACAAACACATTCTGCAGGGAGAGAAAGGTGTGAGTGAATGAGCCCTTCCATCACGTTAGCATCTGAACACGCTTGTCCTGATGAAAATGCGCAGAAGCTTTCCTGCCCTCCTTTAGAAAGGTAAATCGTCCTTCAGTTACTGCATGATAAAAGCATTCACAAGGGTCCAGTTAAAATACAGAACACATCCCTTGTCTTTTTCATAGATTTCCAAGGACATTCCTCCACTGGTTTGCACTCTATAACTCCTTTAAGAATTTCCTTACCCACAGGAGCAAGATGTTCTGTTTCTGAATCAAAACAAAGTAGTTCTCTCCATCCTTATTAAAAGTCTTAAAAAATCATATGCAAACTTAGTTTAGCATATATCACTGTATAGATCCAAGCATGTTGAAGACAAAAATTGTAATGAAAGGTATTATGAAAGGTATTATGAAATGAAAGTCATAATGAAGGGTACAAAACCACAATCAACACATGAGAGTTGCTCCTGGCACAACACTCCCTCTTCAGGAACACCATGCTGAATTGTCATTTTGTGCACAAGGTGGATTCAGCATAAGCAAATCGGGCCTCTGCTTAACCATTAACATGAAGCTTTCACGTATGCAGATCATTAATGTGTAAATACTGTTTTTTAAGTGAAGTTACTCATATTACAATGCAGCAAAGAGAAACAGTGATGGCTGATAGGATGCAAATGACCAAGAAACCTAGTCTATGTTAGTAGCCTGCAGAGGTTTATCCCAAGAGAAAGCAATACTTAAGAATAGCTCAAAAATATTTTGATTTGTCTCAAAAATACATTGATAAATAATTATATTTTTCAAAAAAAGAGATTCCCAAAATATAGAAAAATCTATAAAAGCATTAGTTTAACAGAATATTGAGATATTTTGCAGAATTTCAGGGTATGATAGACTCAGGTGGCTTTTAATAAAATAAGAGGATGACTGATGACTATTGAACAATTAGAAAATCCTAAAACTTTCCTCTCAAATAATAATAAAATTATCATAATTTTTTGTCTCAATAAACTTATTTTAAAGATCTAGAATAAGTCACAAATAGCACAGTCCAACTGATAACACTTTTTCTGTAATAAATCTGTCCAGAGCTATTCATTTAAAAATAATAAGAATTAAATTCACTAATATATTCACTAATGTTCACTAATATCAGTAATACAAGGGAGTGTGCTGCATATAAGGGAAATCCTGAGGCAGTTTCCAAACAGTTGTGTTCCAGTGCAGCAGAAGAGAGGACGCAGCTGCCCACTACGAACGGAGCGGGTGTATATTGGCAGGGAGTAAGATCCACTCAAGTGCTTATAAATTTGAATTGCTCAGAAAGCAAACTTTATTTAAACTAGTGTTCTCAGAAGGTATTTCCCCTCCTCTACCTTTCTGCAAGCTCACTCCACTAGTCATTAGGTGAGATAAATCACTCACAGAAAATCTTACATAGTGATTAAAAACAGAGTGGGAAATATATACTTACAAATTGAAGATAATCTGCCCCGCACTAAGGTGTTAGTAATAACAGCCCTGTTTGTTACAGGACAGAAATCAGAAAATGTTCCAATAGCCCCCCGCTTTTTTTTTAGTATCATGGCCATTTCAGACATAATGGGGGAAACCAATGCAAGAATGTGATTTAAAAGAACATTGCTTTCAGTAAAGGATAATAAATTTGTTTATGCACCACACCATTGGATTATGAAGTGTGTTCTATGGAGACATTTATGAGTAGCTCAGAAAACAAGGTTTCTAAAAAAGGAGGAATATGAATGTAAAATTTGAATTTACAATTTCCGTTATGAATAGTCCAGATATTTTGGGGTTTGGCCACATTTTCAGAAATTTAACTGCTTAGGGTGTGAACTTTTTCTTTCCCATCATCTACTTAAATTAAGGAAATATTATGACCTCTCAACAATTTTACAGTTCAGAATTCACCTGACATAATATCAAGGTTCTTCTTCATCACCATAGAGCCAGTCTTATAGCATGGATATGAACTTTGCTTATCAAAAGTTTCTCTGCAGTATTGCGACTGTTCCTTTCATCTCCACCATGACCCTCCTTCCCCAGTTATGTAGCAGCTCAATATTCACAAAACACAAAGTTTCAAACGTGTACAAGCAACCTATTTACAAGGTTCAGGTTTGTTTTCTATATACTTCAAATTCTGGTATCCACAGAAATCTTTTGTAGACTTACTCAATTTCTTTAATATCTAAATGACATTAGCATTTTAGTAGGATATGCTTGCACAATAGTACCACAAGGTCACTGATTTGGGTCATCTTCTGATGTCACTACACCTAAGAAACATTTCAACTGATTCTGTCATGGCAGAAATAATAGTAAAACTTCAGCCTTATTATGATCCAGCCATTAATTTCATAACAATCATTCATCTACATGTTCTTTCCTCAAGATATTGAAATTTAAATACCCTTTTTTTTTCTCACAGCCCATGAATTCTACTTTATTTTAAAATTGCCTCTAATCTACAGAATAAAATTCTGAAAGCGTAGCCAGACAGTATATCATGTTCTGCGAAGAACTTGAAACTTTTTTCTGCCGATGGTGTAGCTCAGCTATCAAATTACCTATAGACAAGAAATGCTTCTTCCTGAATGAGATACTAGATTTCATAAATGTTTGTAATGATTTTATAGGGCAAAAATATTCCTTATCCATAAAATATAAGAAAGATAGACATCCCATCTCCAGGAAAATTTCTCATTCTGGAAAAAGAAACTTTTGCTGTTAGCAGACTTAAGTGGGCATAGCATTTGCTCTTAACAAAATGTGAGTGAGCCCGCTGCGCATGATTTTTAAATTTACACTCTGAATTAAAAAGAAAATGATTCTACCTGATCCATTATCTCTTTTAAACTCTTTCTGTTCTCCACTGAGAGATCCTTTCTCCTGTAAGATATCTCAAATATATTCCTGACCCACAAGTGTATGCAAGATCTACAGCATGACATATTTTAAATATATGGAGGAATATGCTGTTTGTCACTGTGCTGTTACCAGTATCCAAAGTACCAACATCTACATGGTCTTTCACAAATTCAGCCATATATTTACACCAAAGTCTAACAGAATGATAGGTTTCCCATTGCAGTTATAGAATTTTACTGGGCACCATTTTCCAAATTTAAATGAACAAATGGCAAATCACATGGTAGATTCATATCTTCTCATTCATTTCTCCATGCACTATTGTCTGCTGGTTTGTTCAAGGTCTTCACTTTAACAGTCTCTAATAATGTTACTTATTCGTGCAGCTCAAACCTTCTCAATTCTAGAACCTCTTGAAAAGTAATTAAACATTTTTTTCTTTTTCCCAAACAATAAGAAATATAGTGGAACATCACAAACACCATACATAGCTCCACATATTACCCATTTTAAGACTCCAAACATCTGATTTATTTTTGTTTAGTTCCCTTATATTTATTCTTTTACAGCAATATTTTGAAATCCCATTATTAACGACAGAAAGAGAAAATGGTAATCTATGAGCAGTTTAAGAAAGTGTGACTAATCAGCTATTGCCTTTCCAATATCTTCATAATTTTATAAAAGAAGTTAACTATGACTCCAACTCTGATTGTGATTCAGACTCTACAATATCCCCAGTTTTCAGTCTTCTGGTATGTATGACAAAATTTCTTTTGTAATTCATTAAAAAAATGGATTTGACATTACTTTTTGAAATACCCATAGGAGTTCCCTTTACCCTTTCCCAGGAATAGTTTCATTATTGAGCTGTCTGAACCATATACAAAATCAAGTGTTTCTAAACCTTGCTTTTGTCACTAATCTGCCTTTTGCCTGTGTTCTTTTTTCTGATACCTGTCAGTCGCAGAAACAGAATATTTGAACCAAGTCCAGTTCTGATTCACATTTTAGGTAAACTGTAGTTCCAACCTGTCTTTTAAGAGTTATATTCTGCTGCTTGAGAGAGCATTACCTCATTTATTTTATTATGAATATTATATTTAATTGAGAAATCATTCAACAAGTGTCATGCATCTGCTTTCCTACCAGAGTTTTTACTGTTCATTTTAAACCTCAGTGCAAACGAACAGCTTCCAGACAGCTCTTATAGGCTCTACATATAGATGCAAGGCCCAACAGGTCATGCTAAAAAAAAAACTTAGCAGCTGTGCAATAAAGTAAGAGGTAGTGATAATAGATGTTTTTTTCTTTCCCTTCTCAGAAGAAGAAAAAGGAAAATACTTTGTGTTTAACGGCCTGTAAGTAAATAATGTGGTAAAGACTGCTGCTGCGGTGCAGAAATTATTAAAAACAGCCATTGTTCATGCAGAAGAGCCTGCTTTGCTGCTCTGGATCTGGAGAACCGCATTGACTCGCAAATGGTGCAAACAGGCACTTACCTCCAAGCTATCTCCAAGGAGAGCAAAAACAGATTTTATATCATGACTGTCTGCTTGCTTTATGTAGTACAATTTTGAAAATGATTTTATTTAGTAATGTAAAAGAAAATTATTTGAAACCCATGTCTGCAGACTGGATTTTCTTGGTGTCTGAAATGTAACTTTGTGAATCTCAAGAGAAAAATAGGATATTAGTACATTAAATAAGGTGCTACATACTAGTCAGAATAGCTGTTCTGTATATAGCAATGGCAGCATTTTAAAACTTAATTTTGTGCACATATTCAAAAACTGAAAATGGTATTTTGAACTATTATCTTTAGAATAACATTTTATAATAGTTCAAATTCTATCTAAAGGGAAAGTTTGCTAGTCCTACAGTCTCCCCATTAGTGAAGCATAAATCAATAGACTCCTTTCTGCTTTATGTTGCAGAATAATTTGGAAGAATATCCCACATTTGGAAGAGAAAAAAAAAAAAAGAAACGCACACATACAGTTTCTCCTGAAATAGTTTCTTTGCGGAAAGGTGTCATCCACAGATAGAGCACAGGAAGGTAGCTTCCAAAAGAATCAAAACGAGTATATTAAATATTTCTGAAGGTCATCGCCTGTCTATCAAAATCGCACACACTCCAAGACAAAATGAATGACCTGTTTTTTCTAAACATTATTTAGGAAGGCAGTTTTATCTGTTAGTAGATGTACATTTATATATTTACCATTTCTCTACCTTACTCTGTTCCAAGTGCCACAACATGAAATTTAGACAGCTTTGGAAACAAGACTGTTGTAAACACACACAGACTGAGAATGTAGTTTCCCTGGCAACGGCGAGATCCTAGAACAACCCATTCCTTCAGGTTGCAATTCAGTTTATGAGCTTCCACATCTGCTTGCATAGGAATGAGACACCTGGGACTATGATTCTGGAGTGATGAGTGAGAAATTAGAGAACAATAGACACTGCACTGCTAATTTTGTGCTGTGATGAAAATGAGTCCTCCGACATTCATTGTCATGGACCACCCAGCACATCTGAGGCTCAGAGCAACACTAGGAGTTTTACCCTGATTAAACATCCAGCCTCTCTGCTATTTTTCTTGACAGGAGCCCAGAGCTGTGGGAAAACCCAGGGATGCCCTTCTGGTTTGTACTAACAAGGGTTAATAGACTATTTTGTTAAACAGAGCATAAACATGCCATTCTATTAAGCAAGAATATAAGCCAGAGGCAGGAGAAAAGGTTGCAAGTTAGATGATGATAGAAAAGAGCAGATACTTCCATGCGCTGTTTCCAAGAACAACAGGTGCAGAAAAGTCATTTGCTGCCTAATTTTATTTAACTCTCAACAGGTGCAAAGTTACTTCTAGTCTGTTGGCTTGGTTTGCGGGCATTCGCAGTAGCAGGGTGTTTTTATTTCCTAATGGGTTTTCTCCAAATACCTGGTGCCTGCATTCCTTTACTATATGCAAATGACTTTGTATAGATGCCATCACTCCAGCTGCTGTCTTATTTCATTCAGCCTGACACCTACAGGCAAAGGGCTAAACTGCAATTAATATGTTTGAAACATGAGTGATCTTCCAGGACTTGCTTGCGCTCAGCATCTTTTACTCAACACTCAGATGACCCTACAGTAACTTAATGTATTGCTGTTATTATTATTACTGCTCCAGAATTCAATGAGTGCTATGGAAAAATCACATTTTGTGGAGGCAAAGCGAATGGCATAATGAATGCAGTATCATACTTTCCCTTTTAAATATGTTTTGCTTCTGTCTGCACATCTTTCTGTTGCTACTTTGTAATGAGTGAAATGTGCTCTAAGCTGTTCATTTTACACAGAGTTGGAATTACCCCAAAAAAGTCTCTCGTGAAGATATTTCCTTAAAAATCACCCTCGTTTGCTATTTTTTCACCTGTTTTAAAAGTTGTTTTAAAAGCAACTCTCAAGAACGCTCACAAAGTCTTAGGAAACTTTTTTTATATGTCCTATGGAACTTCAGCCCTAAGTATTCTAACACACTCCAAAAAGATATCCTGACAGTTTTACAGTCTGATTTAGGGTTATTTTGAATTTTATTCAAGTAGTAGTATTTCATCAGTAAGGGTTTTTCATCTATTGCAAGATCTTGTGAAAAGTTTAGTTTACGGAGTGATACATTCAACATTTATCTACAAATACCTCAATAATTCTTTGGATGAAGTACCATTCTTAACCTCTGACATGAGCTCTTCATCTTTAACCCCTTCTGACTACCCTACTTGAATGCATTTGTAGATGCAGTCAGTTAGAATACTAAGTCTTATTTCATACAGTGAATCCAGGTGTAACAGACTGGACAAAAGCTAAGAGTTCTGCTTGAAGATGCATATAAAGTGGTCTGTATTTTCATGTTCATAGATACAAGTTAAATTTTGCAATTAAAAGTGTATAGCTCCCTTTTACATTGGCCATATATCAGACCAAGTAAAAAGGTATTTCTTCCACAAAACCCCATATATTTTGAAAATTCCACTATTTCACATCAAAATGTACTTTCCCAGTACTTCAAAATTCCAGGACCTCTTTCAGAGCACAGTGTGACTTATGACCATGTGTGGGGAAATCTGCTAAATCAAAAAGGCTGCTTCTTGAGAAAGAAAACTCTTTCTCGAGAAATTTCAAAACAAGCAGCAATGTCATGTTGAAAGAAACCATGAATTTTGCTGTGGTTTCACAGAACTGTTTATCTATCTCCTATTTTTCTGTTCCAGTAGCTTCAAGTCTTTCTGGAAGTTTTGTCCTTTCAGCATTTTAGAAGCAGGTCCTTATTTCTCTACTTTACTACATCCATCAGAAAACCTCCATCAGAAACACACACTCTTTAAACTACATTTCTTCATACTGTGAAAAAAATGTATTTGAATTGTAAGTCTTCTAAGACTTCTTTCAGCAAAACAAGGCTAAAATTAGACCCCCCCACCTGCCTTCTCAGCATATTTTGTCATGGAGAGCATCCTGTCATTTTCACATTTCTAGCTTGTTAGCAATGCCATGGGTCAGCATGGACCATCTGCACATACATCACTCTCTTTTTGTAATCTGTAGCATCTGGAAATTGCTCATGTTGTTATCTCGTTAGTGGGGCCATAGATCAGTGCTGAAAGGCAAACACAGAGCCTTGGCAAGTTCTTGAGATTTAGAGCCCAATAAGGGTATAGATTTCAGTCCAACCCTAGTGTTTTTATATACATCCACTGAAAACCAGGGCTTAAAGGCTAGCTGTGGAGAAATTGTTTTTGAAAAGTGTTTATTTATAGATGGATATTTTGAACCTCACCAATAACCTTATGCAGATGACAAGGTCGGATTTATCTCCTCAGTGTAGTCATTCTGACTACTTTTTCTTCTCTAGCAACTGGACCCTTTTTTGGGCTTAAGTAAAAATTCATTCCATTATCCTGCTTATATACAGCTTCCTTTTGTTATATCCAGCACAAAAATCCACCCAATCCACACCCAATCCACATCTTTTTGCTAGAGAACATGTCAAGAATTTTTTGTTTGTAGCCTGTGGGTAAATAAGGTAGTGGCTACAAATTGATTTTGGTGACTACAAATTCCTTAACTAGGTGCATTAAATTTTCCTCCATCCCACTTGGTTCACATGCTGATTTTTTATCATAAATATTATTATATCATTAACATTTTTATCAAAAGCATTATAAATATCATTGACTTTTTTATCAGAAACATAGAAAATTATTTTGAGTGAAGGGTTTAAATATAGTATTGACTTACTGGTACTATTGTTGATCATCAATTATGCTAATCAGTTATCTCCTCTCTTCCCCACCACATGAGTACTCAAGCTAGAATTAACAACTCCAAATAGCCCAATAAGAAACAAAGTGAACTATCGGTGAATGCCTTTTTAGATTGCTAAAAGACTCACATTGCCCTCAGCTTGCATCAGAGTGAAAGTCACTTGGCAAGCCTACCTCAACACCTGCTTAGATCTCTTTTGTCTGCCAATACTCATTACCCTTTGGCAAATAATATAAAATAAGAGCTCCACAGAGCATAAATACTACTTCAGTGTCTAAAAATACAAATAAATGCATTTTAGCCAGGAATTATGATGAATATGATGAAAGTTACTTCCTACTATTTTATAGATTTCCTCCAGAATAAGTATTGTGCAACATGTTCAGTAGTGGATTATAAAGCTCACCTTTTTATGTCTCTTGAAGCAGTGTGTTCCATCTGATTTGGAGGTGAAAATTGTTACAACCTCCCCATAGACCAACATAAATAGGAAATGTACATAAACACTTCCAAATCATGATTCCCATTATTTTATTTAACTGGGATTCATTGTAGATAAGATTCTAAAGGTTAATCCTGACCATAAGCAAGAAAAATAAAAGACCTGATGCAGATATACATAGCTGCCAAAAGCTATGCAAGTTGTCAGAACATGGCAAAATGCAGCATGGGAGAGCGTGCTGACCAGAACATGGTATTGCTACAGTAAAGTCCTATGTTCAGGTGGATGATACTATCATTTGAAAACATACTTTGAGTTCTTTCAACATATATTTTCCTTACATTTGAAGATCTGAGATACAGTATGACATTAGGACCTTAACTTTGGTACATCGTTCCACTCATCATTACTTGGGAAGATGAAGTAATTGAACTCTGCAAAATAAACAACCAGAAAAAAAAATCATTATTCTCAGCCTTTCATCAGCCACCAAGTTCTTCAACTCTCAAAGGGGCTATACTTGATGTAAGATCTTAGTCTGCAAAAATGCCAAGTCTGGAACATTGTCATTATTCCAAACAATTTTCTGGAACACACAAAGAGCGATAAAGGGGAAAAATCTTCATACTAACCCCATACAAACAGCAGAGCAGTAGTAGTGGGTATTATTCCATATGGTTTCATTAGATACTTTCTCTCTACCCACTTTCTTTCCACCACCAGACACTGCTTGTATCTCAGCTTACCTTAGGAAAGAATTCTTTCCTTTCATTTCATTCCCTGATTTTCATTATTGAATTACACAAGCATTTGCTTGCTTTGTATTTTTTTCTATTATCGTTTTTTATCTGTTGTTAAAAGGTGGCTGACAGCAGGAAGGAAACTGCCTCTGCCCTGTTTTAACTGCTGCACCCCATTTTTGATTGAAATCTCTGGAAGAAGAAATTGCAATTTTCTCGAGCGCAGGTGAGCAGAGGTGACTGCAAGAATTTTTGAGATAACAGACTGAGAAAGCAGAGAGAGAAAACAAAAGGACAGGTAGCCTCAGGGAGAACAAAAAAGGTGTCCCACTTCCACAGGCTTATTTTCTTTATATAGACTTGTTCATTTCGTAGTTGTAACTTTCTCTCCAGCGCAGCTCATACAGGCTTTTAGCTCTGTATGCAAGGAGCTAGCTACTCATTTCCTTCCAAGTCCCACAGAAAGCTTTCCCAAAGATGGTACAACAAGTGAGCAGGTAACTAGTACCTGAGTCTCTTTTCAAACACCCTGCTATTCGCAAGTTACCAGATTTTTGAGCTAGCAGCAAGCCCAGTCCTTGAGCTAAGGTTAGATTGAATTTGGAAGTTTATATCAAAGCTCATGAGTGTTTATGCACAGTTGTAAAAACAAGTCTACAACATCATACTGGGCACTCAATCATCCCTAGGATCTGTGGAATAGTGTGCTGTATCTACATCAAACACTTTTCTCCTTGAGCTCTGCATGTACCAGTTTCTGTAAATTTTCATTTTGGAAGCTTTCTTGTTCTGGGTGTAAGCTTGCTTTATAGTTTCAGAAAAAAAGGCATGGAGTGTGCCTAGCAACTACCAGCTCCTTCTCTATATATTTTCAGGTTCTTCTAGCTAAAATACACTGATCTTAATTCAATTCAGAACTCCTTACTACTTCTTTGAGTTAGAAGAAAAACAAAAGCAAGCAAACAAACAAAAACCCCTTCATTATTTCATGCACAGAAAACCAAACACTGTCCTTACATACATTTAAACACTTCATTTTAAATGTAAAGGACTTATACTTTCATTCTTTTACACATTCATATTCTTCCATCAGTAAAATGGTCATATTTAATTGCCCACTATGTTCATCAGCATTTTCCAAGTCTTATATAACCAAAAGTTTGCCATTTTAGATCATTACTTTTTTCAGCATAAACTATACACTTCTGTACTTTCATAGTACAACATTACGTATCACTTTGCTAAAACAGAGATTGTAAATTTAACAATTGCTCCACTATTACTAGTTTTAATTCTTCAGCCAAATGGTTTCTGCCACAGCTATTAATCAAGGTAGAAAGAACTGCATTATACAATTACACTTGGGTCAGTACACGTGAAATTTTTGCTATATTACTACTTTTGTTTCAAATCCTACAAGTGATCCCACATAGCATTTATCAATGTCTCATGGTGGGAAACATCCCCACCCTAGTGAAGGGAATTAGACGACCTACTGATTTATTTTATTATTTATCACTATGCATGATGCTCACTCATCTGTATGAAAAAAAAAAAAAGCTAAATTCAATTGTAATATTACAAAGTTTTCTGAATTGAAACAGAAGGAAGCAACATCTCATTGAGGTCATGGCCTGTAAGTGACATCTGATGAGGCAGGGAAAGGACTGATTTAAACAAGGGGATTGTTTAGTCCCTGCATTTGCCTGGTTTCATACAGCCCTGAAGGAAGACAAGAAGTATTTTAGAAATGCAAGATTATATTTTTTCTTCCATTTTGCTAATACTCCATATTTGTAAAAAAATTTAAAAGACACAACTTCAGCAACTGCAGAATTTCTAAACAGACAATACTGTACACATTTGGCAGGAAAAAATAGAAGAAAGAAACATACTATAACACATAGAGTCTTAAAACTCAATCAGGTTTCTAGTTATTAGTGGCAGCCTAACAGAGATCTCCGGTTCAAAAGCAGACAAGATAAAAAAGATAAAAAAAATGGGGCTGATGAGAGTCTCTTTGCCTGCAGGAGGTGTACAGTGGTTG
>JAUBNY010000545.1:30250-40300 GCA_032275445.1 Crypturellus soui | reverse complement strand
CTGCAGGACAAACTCTACAGCATCAGAGAGGATGAAGACAGTGCCTAGATCTTCTCTGAGACTCTGCAGCTTCAGGAGTCCCCAGTATCCAACTGTAGCAGAGGGAGAGTTAAGAGTTGGTGCCTATTAGGTCTGGATTTGGAAAATACCATGATGGCAAAGGCTGGAAGAGGGTGACCAGGAAGACTCTTGCTTCACCTGAAGATTTGCAATACTAAAATATTTTGATTCCTCTTAGTGCTGGCAAGGACCTGAGAAAATTCTCATGCAAATGGTCCATCTCTGCCAGATGAACCTCAGATAAACAAGAGTATGAGGAAGAAGTAGCGAGTAATAATGACAGTGTCTACTGTGGCAGACAGAAACTGGTATTCATTGACCTGACCTGCTGTCTAGTGAGGTTTGCTGCTTGCTTTGCAAAGGACCTCTGGGTCCTGGCAGACAGCAAGTTGAACATGGTCCCAGTAACGTGCCCTTGTGGCAAAGACCACCCATGATCTCCTCAATGCATTAGAGCACTGTCAGCAGGTTGAGAGAGGTGATCCTTCCCCTCTAGTCAGCACTGGTGAGATCCAACCTGGACTGATAAGCCCACTTCTGAGCTCCTCAGTGCCAGAGATATGGATTTACAGGAGAGGGTCAGAAAGATGATTAAAGGAACTGGAGCATCTGACATGCAAGGAGAGGTTGAGAGTGTTATGACTGCTTAAAGAGAAGTTTCAGAGGGATTATTACTGATATAAGTAAATTTTAAACTTTGTTTAAATACTAGTTGAATTTGAGAGATGAGTAGATGAGGATTATATAAAGAAAAATTGTTGAAACATTTATTCAGTTGTTTTTTTCATGGCCTTTCTATTAGATTTCTTAGGATTCCAGACATTTAAGTCATGATTTTACATCTGTATGGATGGCAGTAATTTTATTAAAATTTTTAATTGCCATAACTACTTTTTTCAGCATTAAGCAATGCATCATATATCCAACAATATTTTTCTGTTACAGTACTTACTGGTTTCTTATGTGCTCTCCATATCTTCACACATTTTTCATTAATGACATCATGGCCATGGGAAACTTACAGTTCTTCTCTTTCTTTAGGTCGAAAGCTAGTTCAATAGTATTATTCCACTAAATGATAGAATACAATATATTGGTGTCAAATTATTAGACTGGAAACAAGACTGAACATGCCTAGAGAGAATCTATTGTACTACATCCAAATAATTGCTCTGTTGAGGAGAGTTATTTGACAACTCTTTGATGGAATGGATGCTGAAAACAGCTCAAAGTTATTAAGCAGAACAAACACCAGCCTGCCCTCCATGGAAAAGAGGTTTTTGTTTATTGCTTTCCTCTCACTCTGCAGACATGGGAAAAGAAGCTACAACTTCCCAGGTGGAAAATAAGATGCACAAAGGAGAAAGTGTCTACTTAATATAGTGTCCTGGGCACAATAATAGTTATTCTTACACTCAAGAAATACCTGTAGAAGAGACAGAATGATTTTGCCCAGCCTTATACACAATGACAAATCTCAGGAGAGACTGAATTAGATTCACAGAGGGTGAAAATCTGTTTTCAGTTCTTACAATAAGCAATAAGTAACTTGACCTCCTGATTCCTGAAGAGTTTTCCTGCATATCAAGCTAGATCATATACATGCTTACAGGTCATATTTAAGCATTTCATAAGAGGCAGAGATCTAACAGAGATCTCTAACAGACTGAGAACACTCCATTGTAGTGGGTGAAAGGAAGTAATCCTATAATCAGGGTACTCTTAAGAGGAAAAATATTTTTAGAAATAAGGAAATTGAATCTGAATCACCTACATCCTGGAATTAATGCTCTAATATGCTAAAGCAGTGGAGAAATACTACTGTGTCTCTTAAACAATTGTTCGTTCACATTCAAAGCCTTTTTGCAAGTCAGTCTCTTACAGTGAGTTTCAGGATGACAGAAAGCTTGTATCTCAGTGACACTACCATCTACCACATGTCTGCTCTGGTGCAATAGGAAAGATGACAGCTGAGGTGAGAGTCTTCTGCTTATTCTATAATCCTGATAATCCAGAATTAAACAGGAGATTCGAATATCCCAAGCCATTTTAGAGAACACACAGTAAAGTAAAGGGCAAAAGTCAGACATTGGGTACCCAACAAAAAGCAAGGTGACTCTTAAATCTTGTGTACATCTTGAGCAGTACAGCTGAGCCCAAGAGTGCACCGTCTTAAACTACTAGAAGCAACAACTCATCTGGTTAAAACCACACTGACTTATAAAAATGATTGTGAATCCTGCCACTGGGTTCACTCACATCAGTGATGATCATGTAACAGCATTCTGGGACAATTCTCCTTAACCATCTTTAATAAAACATGCTCTGAACAGCTTTTGAACTCACATGAGTATTCCCCGTCATGCATCACCAGTCACTGAATTGCATGTTATTACTCACAGCAGGTGGCTTCCTACTTCAGAGTCAGAAAAATCTGACCACAGAGCTCCCAGGGTTCCCAGCAAAATCTAGTCAACCTCCTTTGAAGCAAAAGGCTTAGCCCTCAGAGCTGCTTCATTCCATGCAATGAAAGCATTTATGGATATTTTTTTTTTCTGTGCTTCATGGCACACAATAACCTTTTATGCAAATGCCATAGCTAAAGACAATCAAAACACAAGCATAATACACCAAATTCCCAAGATTTCTTTACAAGAGGGCTCCTACTCTAAAGGAGGCTCAGTCCCTCCTATACTAAAGATTGGAACAGAAAACTCATACAAATAAACAAATCCCAGAATTCCTGAAGCATGTTTCTATTCCAAATGAATATATTTCAATGTTTTCCAAGCAGTATGCCTTTTACATTTAAACCATTTGAAGGGCAGAAATACCCACACTGAGCACCATGTGACAATCGGAAAGAAGATAGATTTGGGTTACCTAGAATTTAAAGTAAAGTATTTTCCCTATCTTACAATCAACACTTCTGAACAGCAGCAGATAAAGTATGACAAGAATAAGAAGTTACAGTGTATTGCTACCAAAATAATCATTTATAGAGGCCTATGCTTAGTGATCATAATGTGCATAATGATTGGAAGAATACCCAAGTAAGTAAGTAGACAAAAACTACTCATGGTTATAAAATCTCCTTGTTGCAGCACAAACACCCTGGAAAACTCCCACAGTGGAAAAAAAAAAAAAAAAAAAGCTTAATGAGTCTTAAAGTCTTTAAGTCTTAAAAGTCTTAAGTCTATAATTTTTCAAAAATTTACCTTCATGCCTTAGGATGTCAGTTTATTAGTATGTGGACAATGGTACTAATTCTAATCAGATTCTCCTTTATATGTCTAGTGGAAGCTTCTTCTCATTATAAAATTACAAATATTTAATACAATCAGATGCTTTCTTTTTTCTTTAACCATTTATTCTAATCACGTCTACTGTAGGATGTGAATCATGTTCATCTTTCTTGGGACATTTAAATTATAATTATAAACATAAAATACCGTTTAGAATCTACAATGCATATCATAATATTTTATTTTATATGTTTGGAGATACATGTTTAATGAAATATCAAAATACATTTCATTACAAAATACATTAGAAAAATTACAAGTTTTCAAAAACTCTAAACAACTCAAAACAACCTTTCCCCGCAACAATAATTACAGTTCCATATTGCAAAAATATTTTACAGCTTCATGAAACAACTTCAGAAGCCTTCTACATCACTGACAATTTAAGAACTTGCCCAGGATTATTCCTCTGGCTTTCTATATCATATAACCTCTTTCTTTTTAAGGTAAAGCTTTACAAACACAGTCAAGGGAATGACTATGGGCACGAGCTATTCAACATCAAAATATAACATTTTAAGTCAACTTGACAGGATGTTCCATCAGTTTTTGGCACAAATCATTGCATAGATTCAATATGACACTGTTCCTGAGAACTTGAAATTTGTCCGTATCTAAGTAAATTACTGATTCTATTTGTGAAACTTAATTGACAATAACAATACGCAAGGGTCTGCTATGAAGATGTCATAAAAGCTAAGAAGACCACTTTTGACATTTCTGTCAAAAAAAAGAAAAGTGAGAGAACACAACAATAACTTATTAATGTTGTTAGTGTTGTTAGGGAATATAGAAGTAAAAATATTATTGACCCAAGAGCTGTGGGTAGCTTTTTGCTTGTTTTATGATTCCCTGGAATCTCAAAGTAAATGCCAAAAATGTGCAAGAAAATAATATATTTTAAGGAAGAATTCACAACTGTTCCAATGATATTCCTGCTAGTGACAAATGTTTATATCTCCATTAGGTTGCACTAGGATCTCAAATTGTGTTTCTCTGTGAAATTTATAGGGTTTTTTTGTGCTGTTGTTGGCCCAGCTCTAGTTTTTTTCAAGGTCCTTTTGGACTGAGCTCTACTATTTGGCATGTTAAACATTTCCCCTCGTTTATTATCATCTACAAATTTGCTAAAATTGCATTCTTTCTCATGACCCATGCCACTGATGAAGACACAGAATAGGCTAATGTGGAGGCCCGTTTTGAGACCAGTAGCGTGGCATATCTTGTTAGTAGATAACCAGCTTCAAGGATGGCAGTGCAGGTGTTCTATCAGCAGACAAGGAGTAAAAGCAATTGTCTGGCTGTTACATGACCAAGAAGCTGGTTGGATAGTTTTAGTATAAGCCTTTAGATTACTGGTTTATGCAGGAACGGTGCTTCGTAATCCTTTAGACAAAGTATTACATCCAGAACAGCACAGTATATAAGTTTTATCTTCTGCTTAATAAAGGGACTTTGATATTTGACTTGGGACTTTGGTCTTTGATTCAATGTACTGGAGTTCATTCCTTCGCAAATTGCAACAGGCTAGGCCTCCCTATTAACCACTGGAGCGCTCTGCCTTTTACCAGCCACTAACTGGATATTCACCCATCCATTATTACACCTTGAGCACAGAGAACCAATTCAACCCACCATAGTTAGTAGTCCATATTTTCAGTTCACATTTCTTTAGCTTTGAAATGAGAGTGCTATGGCAGATGATACAAAAATTAATCTGACTAAAATTAAGCTGTATTGAATTCACCACACTCCCCACTTCCCCTTCCTCCTTTCCTTGTAGAAAGCAATTATGTTAAGTATAATTAAACCTTCATAAATTAACTTTGACTATTCCTGATTCTCTGCTTGCCCAAGCAACCAAATTTCAGGCAGATATTAACAGGAGTGAAGTTATAATATGCAGAAACTTTCCAGAAGTAGAATGAATTTGTCATTCATTGCCGAAGAGTGGACAATTCAGAGAGGCTCTGAACACTAAGAACAGATGCCTAAACCATGAAATCCATAAAGGACTTGTGGGATTTGGCTATTAATACAGGATTGTTAAAATGTATGTCACCTGAGAGAATACTTTAGTGTTAATTAAGTTTTATAGCACGCTGTAATTCTAATGTTTCATGGTTCAGTTACAAGAAGGAAGAATATTTGCTAACATAGGCATATACTCGTGCTAAATCTATTGCTAAGCTTAGAAACAAAAATCATTTATCACTCCCATTAATTCTAAGCGCAGTTGTCTCTTTTCACTCTTTTGAAAGCTCAATTTTATAACCTATTTTCACTTATACGCCCACGTGGAAAGACTTTCCAGTCAAACACCACAGCTGGCATTCCCTGCCAATATTATGTCATACAATTACATGCACAGTTTTCTGTTGCAAAAACTATTTTTGTGAAATGCCAGGTCTCCCCAGAATACTATCATTTTTTTCTTAAAGTGAGGTTAATTGGCAACAGCTCAAATAAAGATGTTCAAATACAGCTTTTTTTCCTAAGCTTCCTGGCTATGAACTTTTCCCAGAAAAATTCATATGCAGAATGCATACACATAACTGCTACGTTATCCAACTCCACAGGCTGTTGCAGAGATTTTGGTATGATCTTCACAGTGCAGGCTCTGGAGCATCTTCACTTTTTTTATCTACTGCAGGTGAGATTGTATCCTTAGCATTTTATTACAGACATATATTTATATATATAAATGTATAAATAGCACAGAAGAATTATATTAATACAGAATTTTCTACTAATTTTAAGTTCAGATTTTTTTCTTGATTAGGAGAGGAAAAATAAATAATAAAAAAAAAGGGCGAGGGGGAGAACTTTTGACAAGGGCAATATTCCCCACTAACAGAAAGCTTGCAGAACACGGCTTTTGAGCTTGGGAAACCAGAAAAGCACATTATATTTCAGAATACTTCTACATTTGATCTTCTGGAGTAAATCAAACCACTGTATAATCTTTTTTTCCTTTTGTTTTTGTTGTTGTACAAGAGGAACATTCAATAAGTTGAAACATGATAGCTTCTTTTAAAATCCAGAAGTTAAGTCAGTTTTCTAAACATCTTTACTCTGGATTTAAATATACAGCTTCACTGAGTAAAACTTGGGTATTGCAGTGGTGTTACAACATGTTCATGTGAACAAGCTATAACAAAATAAATCAGGTGTAAAAGCTGCAGAGGGATGAAGAACAGAAGAGGGATGACAAAGAAAACCCAGGTAAGAGCTGTGAGGAAAAGATGCTGAAAATGTCCTCAGAGTTGGAAAGGGTCTTTCTGGTATTTATGCTCTTTTCAGAGCCATACAAGTGAATAAAATGTAAGTGAAAGACTGAAGAGGAAATGGGAAAGTTTCACTGTTTGTAGGTGTAAAGAATAATCTCAAGCAAAGAGTAACATGCTGCAGATTATTCATTGTGTATATCCTACCATTCCCTTAAGGTAATGCTAAGCATGAAACACACTACTTACTTGGCTGGCCTGTCAATTAGGTTTACATTTCTGGTACCTTTAGCAAAGACCCCGTAACAAGCCAGGAAATCAGCAAGATAGAAATTATCACTAGAAATTCAGCTGTGATGCTAACAATATTTACAAATTTATACAATAATAAAGCAATCAATTCCCTTACTGTTTGTGATTCTACCACACATATGTAACATTATTGTCACCATTTACACGACTCATCAGCATTAATCTACTATTTTTTCTAACAATTGAGGAATAAAAAGACACTAACCTTCCTTCCTTTCCCATTTCCAGGTGGAGGAGATGTATGGCTACTCTGAATCAACCTCTCAGATTAAACATGTTCTTTGCAAATATTTTTTGCTCAAATTTCTGAGACAAGGTATCCTCCCCAACATCTCAGTCTCTGCTCTCTTCTCTGAGATCTTCATAAAACTGAAGAACTCAGTGAGGTAAAAAAAAAAAGGGGGGGAGAAAATATACAACTTTTCTAAAGAGATTTCTCTCTACTTTTCAACACAGTAAGCATATAACACTTTCAGAGGCTTCAAAAGAGGCTTCACTTAAGTTTTGTGGCAGAAATAAGACAGCTACTCCCTAGAAACCACCATGGCAATCACCATTCCTTCCACCACATTGCTCTACCTTGTTCTTGCACAACTTACAGATGGCAATGATGCATAAGCACATCTTCATATCACCTTTGTTTGAAATTTTGAGCAACTCTCTACAGTAATACACCCCAAGTACACTTTCCAGCACAAGTCCACTGAATTGACAAGCGAAAAGAATTATTGCCATTCTCTACATACTATTTCTTCAGAGTGATTGCAGGCTGTACATGCATAGGTATTTTGAGGTTTTCATTGCAGAGGTACCCAATCTGGTCACGCTAACCTCATTGTCATAAGAAGGACTTGTGCATTCGCTTGGAAAAATGGTTTTATAAATGTCTTATATGGGAATACTTAGAACTTCAAGTTCATGATGACCATGGATGATAGGAATATGAATGATTCAAGCCTTCATTCTAGTATTAGACCATCCCCAAAACTATTGCTGCCCAAGCTAGCAAAACTTACATACCCATCTCTTTTGAGAATATAGTGGTCAGGTGGACCAAGACATTTTAGTGGCTACATCTTAGAACCCATTTTATTGCGCACACAGGATTTTTAGTCAAAATAAGTTTCTTACAATTAAGGAAGGTAGTGAGAAACACTCAAAGAGATGCTTAAGATACATCGAAGGGGAGCTTTTGTACAATGATTCTTCTAATCCAAAAATACCTAATTTGTTAACAGATTGCTTTTGACGTTAAGGATATCATTCAAGATTAAAGATTTTCTCCATAAATAAATATTTTTAACAGTTTTGCAGCAGAAAGGTTATACTGTCTCTTCTTTGTAAGAGAAAGATGTACACAAATAGAGTGTAAATACTATGCCCACCTAGTGGGCATATATTTCTGTGCACCATACCTAATGAAAAAATGTGAATTCATAAGAAAGTATCCAGAAATTTAAAATAAACAGAAAAAGAGAAAATATCATCTGCAATAAGTACTGCTTTTTATGCTCAATAAAACAAGGGATATTTAAGATTAGATATTAGTTCTTTGGAACTTTTCTGAATATAATTTACATACATACATCAAAACTACAGAGAATATGGAGCACTGAAGTAAATTATTTATATCAAAGAGTGTATCCAAATGCTGGAGCTCTTTAAACTTCTTAAGTAATATCTGTTAGGAGTAGAGGTAGTTGACCTATCCTTAAGTTCGTAGCGATTTTTTTTGCTAAGTCTTTTTGGTTTTGACAGCATCAAAGAACAAGGGACTTTCATAGAGTCAACTAATCTTTCACAGTTCACCTCAGAGACTCCAAAACCATCTAAAAGTCACACATTTTACCAAAACAACAAAGTCTATTTCTCCTGAGGTAATCAACTTTAAAGTATTAGGAGACTGTACAGAGACTGTCATAGCAAGCATCAAACGAGTACTTACTTTCGAAAAAACAGCTGCATTAAATAACTCTCTAAGCACTTTAATGAGGACCAGTCTCCCGCTATTCCAGGTGAGCACATCAGAGAAGCACCTTCACAAACTAATCAAACATCAAACTATGTTTTAATATTACACATATAGTTCATTTCTCTTTCTTCAGCTTGATGAACTTTCAGCTGGTAATATGCACTATTTAATCTGTAAGTGCTGAGATTTTACATTTTAGACTATTAAGTTCTACCCCATTTCAATTATTCCAGTACTTCAAGAAATCTATTTCATTATGTGAGAATTCTTGACTTATTAATACTTCTTCTTTTTCTGCTAAGACAGTAAAGCTGGTATTAAATAAAATGAATCTCACAAACTCTCACTGACAGACTCTCCTAATCACATCTCTCAATTCCTGTACTTCTAGTTTTAACACAATCAATTTTATGGCCAAAGCTGGGAGACTCTATATTAAAATATAAAGATGAAAGCTTTGAAGTCACCCATGGGAGTCTGTATTTTTTAATTAATTGCTGTTGAGAGCAAATGACGAAACTTACTTATTCACAGATTGCCTTTTTTAAAGTTTTCACAATTTCATACATTTCAACTGCTTTTTCTGTGTTCTCTAAAACAAATAGCATGGAAACAAAAAAGATTCAACACTTTTAAAGAGCCTCAAAATTTATTTACGATAGTCAGGCAGATATCTACTGCATCTGCTGAGAGCAGTGGCTAAAACATCCAAATTAACAGTAAGTAACAAAAACATACAAAAAAGTAAACTATTGGGAAAGTGAAAAATGAAACTGTCAAATTTAAGACTGAAAATCTTGACTGGAATATAATCACCAAGTTCTACGAAGTTCTACATATACTGCATAAAATGTAAAGATTAAAATCTGTAAGCTGAAAAAGATAACTTATCATGGGTAGTAAAGATTCGGTGTTGGTGAAAAATAATGGCAAGGTTTTATTTTAAAGAGCTAAGAAGCAACATTCACATTGCAATCTCACCAAATCCCAACCAGATGTAACAAATTAATGGAGAAAAAAATCACCTTCACTAAGTGCTATTCTTATTAGCTAGGTAACAGAGGCAGAAATATTTAGCTTTCTTCTATGCTTTAAAAAATAATGTAAATGTTTACAATTGTCCTTCTGTTAAAAAAGGAAGCCGAAGTAGAGAAGTCAAGCATGATACTAAACA
>JAUBNY010000545.1:0-25518 GCA_032275445.1 Crypturellus soui | reverse complement strand
TCAATATATACTATTATACCACTGCTCAGGTTAGGTATAAAATTAAATGTAAGAACAAGGTATAAGGATGAAAAAATATTACATGAGGATTCAGAGTCTAGTGAACAGAATTCAGGCTAATAAAAAGGATGATAATATTGCACTTTATCTGAAGAATAGAAGGCAAATAATGAAAACAATACATAACATCATTTATTAGAAAAACTGCTCAACATATCATATGTCTATTTTATCATCAATATGTTAAAAGTGATGTACTGTATCTAGTCAATGGGAAACTTCCTTAATGGTGATGATGTATGCTTTACTTCATGGCTATCATGAATATTTTCCAGAAAGCACACACTTCGTCCTGATTGACATCATTTAACTGTTGTGAAATGTAGAACAGTTTAGAACTAAAAATGTGTTTTATTCTTTTTATAATGTTTTCATCTTAGCATTGCACATCATACAAGGATCTAGGCCCTAAAATAGGCAGGATGCATTTCAGTTTAACATAGAATTTGTTTTGCTGTTCAGAGCACCCACTCCCCTCTTGCTGAGCCTATAATCTAAAGGTCTTTTCTAGGACAAAAAGGACTCAAAATCCTTGACAAGAGCACCATAAACATTTGACCTATCTAAACTTTTCTATTGCTACAGCATGTATAATGTAGTTTTAGAGAAACAGTTGTGCATTGCAGTTTTGCACAAATAATTACCAAATGGTTAAGCTTTTAAAGTAACAGATTTGCTATCTCTTGTTAAGATGCCAAAATATTAGGTATAAAGAAAGGGAAAGCAAAGACAGATTTTTGGAAACTGAGCCGTAAATGTGGTGTTCCACTGATAAACACAGCGTTAGGCATGCAGTCATGAAGTTCATCTCCAGAATTTCTGTCAAGCTTCCTATTTCTTGATAAAGAAGCTTTTCTCTGAAAGTGCAAGCCTTTTATTTACCCTCATTTCCCCCTTCTTTCCTATGCACAGTGGGGGAAAAAATATCTTAAACTATTATCTCACACTAAGAAGATAAAAATAAGCAGAGACAGAGTGTGAGAGATGAGATAGATTAGGCACTAATTCAAATTTTAAGAGACAAAAATTAGTTTTATTGTCAAAATTTGGGAAACTATTGATAGGACTGGAGACCATGTTCCACTTATTTTTAATTAAGCTGTACTAATTTACTTTTTGATTTTATGATTCTCATTTCCAAACTGAGCAACAATGAAGGCAGAAGATTATTTTTCCTTAACTAAAATTATTTCCTTAACTAAAATTATTGACTGTAGATATTGTCCACTAAGAAGAATTATCAATTTGATTTCCTCATTTCTTAACCTTTCCCACCTTGACATTTGATATCAAATCTACTTCAGAGGATACTTCCAGAACAGCACTTTTTTCAAAACACTGGAAATATATTTTAGAAAATTTTGAGCAACTTGAAGCTTTCACAGCTGAAAGACATACATGCACTCTGAACTTGCATTATGTACTATTTTTGCACAGAGACTATTTCATCGTTCTAATAACCTTTTTTTAATGTTTTGAAAAATAGCATTTTTGGGCGGGAATACTGGTGTCATTTCTCCCAAGATTTATGTAGATATCTCATGTTCCTGAGATGCTTCTTATTCAACATGATCTCCCTAAAGACCTATACAAAGCAGTTAGCATTCACAATACAAAGTAATATGCCTGACCTTTTTTACTTCTTCTTCTTCCGCTTTTTCTTCTTCTTCTCCTTCTTCTTCATCCTCTTCTTCGTCTTCTTCTTCCTCCTCCTCCTCTTCTTCCTCCTCTTCTTCCTCTTCTTTTTTTCTTCTTCTTCTTCTTCTTCCACTTCTTCTTCTTTTTTTCTTTTTCTTTTTTTACTTTAAGTTGACCAGAGTAGTCATTACTGTTTTTTGAAACATGTTTTGATTTTATTCAGAAAAGCTTTACAGAAAACATGTTCCTTGTGGCTAGTTGATTAAAACTGCAACTGTATGAAAATGAGTTCAGGTCATTTGCAAGCAACTTCATACAAATTTACAACACTTCATACACAGACATACTCCATGTCTCATCTGTTTGGAAATAGACACCCTCATGTGGCACACGCTCCATCACTCCTTAACACACAGGTGCAACATAAAACCACCTCCTTTGCAGACAGAGCACTTCTTATATGCCAAAGAAGAAGTTTCACTTCAGGAAGAGGGAACAGAGGGGAACTAAAGGTTGCTATTCTGCCATGCCCTGCTCCGTTTGTTCCACTCCATTAGGAAGCAGACTTCCTAGCGTTGCCTAAGCATAAAAGGAAGCTGAGGGACTTCTCATGCCTTGTGAGACTCATTCAGCAGTGTGTTACCCAGATCATGTGCCTCTGTCTGTCTACAGTAAAAATAAATAAAGAAATAAACACAGGGGGCAAGAATAAGGATCAGGAATTAGCTATGCTCACCTTGTATGGGAAGCCTAAAATGAACTTGACATTTAATAAAACAAAAACTAGCTCCGTGACAAAAATGAAAAGCACATCTCTCGGGATGCATTTGGAGTTCTGAGTGCTCCTTAATCTACTGCCCTTGTCTTCAGAAGAGTATCAGTGTCTGCAGCCACCTAGGAAAAGGGTCTGTATTCAACCCACTGTCCTGGACATGCCTCTAGACCCAAAAAGCAAGGTTTTATTTCAAGACATGAGTATCTGCAATGAGCTGCTGGAGAGTCAGGTGTTGATGCTGAAGGGCAGGTATCTGTTCTTGACAGAGAACTTGAAACAAGACACTGCATCCACATTTTGGTGTTTTCTTCTCTGGCCCAGCACCTCCTTTTCATCCCTGGAAGCACATCTTTGCCACAAGGAAAAGAAAATAAAGACAAAACACCAGCAGATGGTCATATGTCCCTAAAGAAGGCTTCATTCAGAAATAGTCTTTACCCTTCTCACTATATTAAAGACTTTTTCTGGCACATGCTGAGGCTTCACCTGCCACTTCTTGAAAAACATAAGTGATCCACTAAGGGGAAGACTATGGCAGACCCACAGGCTCAGAATAGGGCTACCAGCAAAAATTGGTGGCAAGTCATGATAAAAGGACAGCCACGGTAACATACAAGAGAGAGAACTACTCTCACATTGCTCTTCTGCCACAGTTATTGGTGTGATAATGGCATCTTTGTAGGGTGGACAACAAAAAGCACAACATTTGCTCATAGCCTTATGATACAGAGGCTTACAGGATAGCTTTCAAACTGCTGATATATTTAAAGCTGGCAGACAGCACTGCAAACTAAAATACCAACCCACGGTGAAACTCAGTAGGATATGAGCTGTTAGTCAATATTGTTTTGGGTTGGCCCAGTGATTCACTTCATAAGGAAAAACAAATGTATAAAGTAAACATACCCAAGCTGCCACTAAAATAGTGAACAGCCCCCAAAAGATCTGCATTTAAATCCTGAAAGGATTATTATCTTGTTAGCAGGCAACGTATGTGGCAGAGTAAAATATGTCTGTACTGAGTTATGATTTCCACTTAAATTCTGCAGAATACAAGTGTTAGCTTGTCTAAAGCAGCAGTTATGCTGCACTATGGTCCCTCAGTCAATCACATCAGCTTTCTTTTTTTTAGGAATGAAGCATTTCAAACAAAAAGCATCTATGGCCTAAATAAAATATTCAGTTAATATTCAGTTTAAATAACTATGAGACCTTTCTCCCTTCCTCTTTCCCTCCCCGCCAGGTCATATGTAGAAGAGGAAGAAGTGAATCCTATTAATATCTGTTTATCTGACCGAAGAAACTGGAAACAAGTAATAATAATTTCATGCACAAGTGTTTGGTGCATTACTTCCACTAAAAAGAGATGACATCCAAACACAGATTCCTGTTTTGGTTATAATGCATGCCATACTAGTAATTTTTATATTACATTTTAGAATATCAGTGTAGGTATTTCAAAAAAAAAAAAAAAAGTTGATGTCAATGTGACTCTATTACACATTTATCCCCATACTGCTTTGCTTCAGCTAAAAGACACTTTCCAAGTGCAATCAAACAAGAAATTGCAATAAGATTTCAATGTTTTCAAAAATTCTTGCCACTACCTTCCTATAATTTGAATGTTTATAGTCCATGTCAATATAAGGCAAAATCTTTAAATTTTTCTTTTTAGATAACACTGGTTACACAGAGTAATTGCTACAATTTCAGAATTAACAAAATTCACTAGTTTCCATTTGTATGACAGTTCTGGGGATGGCACCTCTGGGGTCAGAGGGGAGGGAGGGAAGGGTCCTGTATAGGAGCTAATTAAAACTTTAAGGGTTAGTGTAGGGTTACTACTGCATGCTGCTTACATTTCAACAGGTTTCTCTGCTTCGTGACATAATAAGATTTCTTTTGCCATATTTCAAAGAGTTTCAATATCCTATTACTAGTTAAATCCTTCTGTGTTACAACACAGGGAAAGAACCAGTTGCAATATAACTTTACATTCTTAAGAGAGTATATGCTGAGATCTTTTCTGTTTGTGCTGTCTGCAATGATAGACAGCTCATTTCCTGTTTTTACAAATTTTGTAGAAATTAGAAAGTATTTTTGCACAGTACACTCAACTTTTTAACACTTTTAACTTAGGACACAGAATTAGGAATAGGGAGAGCTATAGTATCTGGTACTATTTTAATAATCTATCTGTCTCAGAAGACAAATTGAATATTTGAATGGAATTAATAATAAGTCAAATGCAACAAATTCAATATTTTCCTTATAAAAAAGTATAAAAGTTTTTTCATGCTATTTAATAAATAAAACCCGTGATCCTGCCAGTGTCATCTGACAATAGTCCAATTCATTTCTCCTTGTATATGTGTGGGGTTTTGAGTTTGCTTTTATATCCTCCTTTTTGAAGAATTCTTTATCATGTTGAAAATCATCAGTGTTATAGATCAATATAGGTAATAATAACCACTTCTCCCATACAAGGTAAAGATAAAGGAAACGGATAAGCATTTCACACAGTTTCTGAAATATGTCCAATGTTTGATGCTAGTGTAGTATCATAACGGTTCCTATATAGGGCAATACATGATTTTTCTGGAGCGGGATTGTCAAGGCTGACTGTGTATTGAAGTATTGTTCCTTTAGGTAATAAATTTATTCAAATCTAAAACTGTTGAAACTGCTGGGAAGGACAGAGAACAAAAACTAGAACTATAGTTCTGCAGTTATAGTCAAGAACCTTCTTCTCTAAAGCAGCCTTGAATAAACAGTACAGGCAGCAATCCAGCCTAGAACTAAACAGCTGCATCATGTCAGCTCTTAAGTTATGCCCTTTGCATTAATGCTCTTCCTCCCAAGTAGGATTTCGAATGGGAATGAAAGCAATGTAAAGTTGATAAGGTTCTCCAAAAATCAGAAGTTATATAGAAGTTTGAAAAAATTCTTCTGTTTAAAAACAGTTTAGTACCCATTCAGACTATCAGTACAGTAAACCAAGAAGAGACCCTATGAGGTCCACTCCCAGCTTTCCTGTGACTTCATGAAAAGTACAGGAGCAGCCTTGGGGAGTCTTCCAACACAGGAGTCCACTTATGCCAAGCTAAATGCAAAAGGATCCACTCATGAAGTCTTAAGCCACTTAAACCCAAATAGCCTGCTCATTAGTAGGGTTACTGAGTAATTAAGTAGTTTTACAGTGGAGCTAACCCCTGCAAGGCTCCACTTATCCAAGTCATTGGTTTGGTTGGTTGGGCATTTGTGGGAAAGAGAGGATGTTAAGGAATACTGTGGTCCAAAACCTGTTTCTTTTAAAACCTAAAGGATATCTGCCTTCTACTGGAGGAGTTAATTTCTGCCAGGTCTACTTAGAACCTATACTTCTCCCATTTATTCCCACTACGTAGTGTTTTGATCTTGATTTTTCTGATCAGAAAACGAAGAAAAATATACGCAACCCAAACTCTTCTGCAGAATACTTAATCTCCCACATCCTCAAATTACTGCAGAATTTTCAGTATCAAACCAGCCTCTTTCGAGAGGATTTTACATTACATTTTTATTGATTTTACATGTTTATTCTCCCCTATGTGCAAACTAGTAATACTGGTTGCACCTATTAAATAAAAGTTTAGACCATAACATCTTGCAGGGCCCCAGAATGCCACTTCTGAGCATGCTACAAGTGAAGGTAGCATTTTAAATAACTAAAGTCAGAATTAAACATCTGAAAAACTGTTATTCAGTAAAGATGAATGAAGATTGTCTTTGAGAGGTATTTAATTTTCTTTCAGTCCCTGGTGTGTGTGTACTCATTTCAAATCCGTTCATTACACTTCCAAAAGTGGATTAACTTAATTCATGGAAAAGGTCAGTAAGGAGCAGGGATTGTACCACAAGCACACAGCAGATAGGGAGGACAGACAGGAATCCTGAAGGAGGAAAGGGCAAAATATTGGACCATAATCGAGAGCATTTCCAAGAGCAACAGCTAAAAGATGTGACAGGTTTTTCCACAGAAAAAAAAACAGGAATAACGGGATAAAAGAAATGCAAAACAATCAAAATTGCTGCTTTGCTAATGGAAAAGCCACTGTGATTCCATGGAAAAGTTACCTGATCAAGATAGACTGTTCAGGACAACAGGATTGTGAGTAAAGAGGAGATAAAGCAGGAGCAGGAGATGTCGGTGGCTTGAGGGAAACCAAGACTTTTTTTCTGACCAAAGCCCTGTTTCTTCTGTTGCAGAGAGGTTGTGCAGCCACCCCTTGCCATGAGGTAAACTGAAGGAATAAAAAGAAAACTCAAGTCAACATTAAGTAAGGATTTTATTTCAGTTTGAGCCACCAAGACTATAATGATCTTTTCTACAAACAATTTCAACTGCTCTTGCTGCTTGTTAGAGCACTCCAGTTTCTGGAAGGTCTTTCAAGATGGCCTTTCAACATGAACTATACAGAAAACTAACCATTTTCCAAAATTAGGATTTAGATCCTTCTACTGAACATCCCAGCAAACTGGACTAATTTGGACTCAGTGCCTCAGTAAACTGGGAAGGGGAAAATTGAGATGACAGTCACTTCACCACACTGGGATGTTTCAGATACATATTTGCTGATGTGTGAGGCATTGGCTACTACAACGAAGGGTGTTATAGAAAAGACAATAAAAACTCTGTTTTATAAGCAGAACTTACAAATAGTACATGGCAAACAAGCTTAAAAATAACTAACAAAACACTGTCTGTAGCCAATCCTGTGTAGTGCAACTGCCTGTGTAGAGGAGGACAAATAACTAACAGTATGGAATTAGTCATTAATTATGACTAGACATCTAACATCCATGGACTTCAAGACTGAATTTCAGTTACAAAGGTCACCAGTTAGAAGACTTCCAATTCACTCTGATTATGCAGTCTTAAAGTTGTTCAAAACATGCATTTATATCAATCTAATTCTCTGCATGAAAAAAATCTTTTTTCTAAGTTGATCTCTATCTTCTCTTTGAAGATATCTTCTCTTCTTTTTTAATTAGAAATTGCATTTAACTCTCTTTCTATCCCTCAGCATTCACAATTGCACATTAAAAGTACAATTATTCCAAGTGTTCACATGCTGCTGCACTTAAAAAAAAAGGAAGAAAAAAGGTGAAAAGACTGAGACTGCTACCAAATCAAAAGAGCAAAGTTCAATAATCACTCTTGTTCTAAATTTTTATTATATACATTTACATAAATGCCTAATTGCTCATAGGCCTAGGGCAGTCACTTAGATTATTTCCAGATAGAAAAGTTTTCACTACAGCCTCAGTTCTCAGAGGCAACAAGGATTAAGGCATATTTACATCGCAGGCATTGATTTCTGCTGACTTGGCATGATGTGCTTGGCACTGTGAAAGAACAACCCCATAAGTAAGTTGCATGTATCACTGAGCCACCACATTTTTGCTCTTCAAGAAAAATCTGTTTTTAGCAACCTTGGCAAAGGAGAGTGCAAAAAAGCAGCAACTCGACCAAAATTATCAGGGTTTTCAAGGTAGCATGTTGAGATAATTTTCACCAGCACCAACTGCAAAAATTCTGTGTGTAGCCTTAAAACTGCTTACATCCGTCATTTCTCACTTACAGGTAGAACCACTTTCATCATCAGCTACTGATTAGATGGAATAAACTTTTGGCAGATATTACACTAACATTTAAAACTGATTTAGTGTGTTCCTGAATACATTGATATGAAACCTTAATAAGGTATAATATCAAATGTTCAAAGCAGAAAACTGACCTGGAACTAGATTAGTAACTAATCATGGAAACAATTTAGCAAGAAATATGAAAGGAAAGACCTTGTATTAAACTTTCTTTCTTTCTTAAAATAAATTAATATGTCAAGGGAGCCTGAATCTTAGAGGCCACAATTTCAGTAAAACCACTGGGAAAAAAAATCTTTAATTAGGTGATGAAATTATTTAGAATGCATTTAAAAACAAATACACACATTTTCCCTACTTCAGTGTAGCATGTATGAGTTAAAATTGCTAATTAAAATTCTAAAACTCTTATTACATGGGAAATCAAACTAAGAGATCAGAAAAAGACATTAAAACATCCATAAGTTGTTAGGGGTACCAAATATGAGCCTGACAGAGGTAAGGCTGCCACAGCTCTGCATCTGTAGGTCCAGTCAGTAGCTGAGCTGCGCATATATCCCTGTTAGCCACACACATACAGTTTTACATACAAAAGATATATACATGATCAGCCACATAGCTCAAACCAGAAAACATAGCACCTAGGCAAGTAAATGGTACCAAAAGCTTCACCCTGCCACCCACTCTGACTAATCAGAATGAAAGTCCATCAGCGGAAAATAATCATATATGATATGAGCATAAACATGTGCATATGAATTAATGTATGCATGTGTATATAAAAAGTATATACAATACAGATCTCTTCAGTAGCTGGCCTCTGGATTCCCAATATTATAATATTGGAACATCATGATGGCATAGGGAGGATGAACAGGGATCAATGTTTGCTGATTGTTCCATAGGAAAGATAACAGCTATAAACCATAGTAACTTGCAAGTATAACTATGCTTGTTTAAATTAAAAAAATAAGCAAAATAGTTCAAACAACCTGTAATTAACTTGTGGTGTTCTTCGACATGGTGCACCATACAAATTAAAAGTTCACAGGGGTTCAAAGGTACATTCCACAAATTCATGAAGCAGAAATACTCCCAAGACTAAATACAGAGATAGCACAGTTCTGGATTAGCCACATTTTTTTAAAGACAGAGAAAGTACTCTGGCATCACTTTACTGCTGCCAATTTGTACTCTTCCCTGTAGCAATTCTCATTGCGCTACAAGTACCTCTATTCTAACTCAACAGTACTGTTGTGATCCCCTTTTTCTTAAGTCACTATTTATTCACAAACTGTTTTCAGGCATCAAATTCACTACCATTTCTCTCTTGAAAATTCTGTTTTCTTAAGTGACAAAAATATTCATTCTAAATACGACAAGCTCAGCCTAGGTCTTTCTAGTTTCCTCTCTACATTTCCTCTAGTATAATAGATGGAGAAAAAATGCTTTGAAAATTATCACCTAATGCAAGGATTTGAAATATATATCTCTTTTTTTTCTGGAGTCCCACCACAGCATGGCCTAAGTACATCAAGGCAAAGACTGAAACAAGATTATAGAAAATAACAACAATAACAACAAACCTCTCCCACACACACAGGTTTAGAGCTTAGGATACCATGTGGGTACCATTAAAGTACTTACCATGTTTTAATAGAAAGTCTTAAAATAAATTGCTTATTAAAAATGGCCTATCCAATTGATAACTCCCCTTTTCTAGAAAGAAATTCTGGTCAGTCATTAGCCCTTTGAGATAAAGCAGAAAGAAGGAATTAAATAACTAAACTAAAATATGGGCTTATAAATATTTTTCCTGCAACAAAGTATTGCACCTAGGTTTATTTCCAAAAAAAAATTAAAGGAAAATATTTCAACCAACAACATATCAGGTAAAAACAAAGCTGAACTAATACACTTTCCCTGTAGATTATGTTGTTCAGACATATTTTTATGGTATAGGTACATTTTTAATGTTCCCAGATGTGTGAAATCAATATTTTTAATTCAGCAGAAAATATTTAGTTGGTGTAGACTAGTGCTGGGTGGATCATTTATTGAACATAAAATTACATTACATTACATTACATAAAATTACATTACATTCAAAATTAGCAAACTCCCTTTTCCCGTATTACTCTATTCACTAGTAGTCTAAAGTGGGATGCATCATTCAGAAGAGCCTGTTTCTATTTTCAAAAGATCGTAAAATGTTATTATTAAGCAAATGTGGATAGCCAAAAAGCTCTTTCCTCAGGGAACCTTGTCTTCTTTTTGATCACTGAAATTAGTTTTTTTTTTTTTGCTTTCTTCTTCTCTTTATTTATAGTGAAAAGAATTTTAATAAAATCATGTAGCTCCGCTGGAGGTTAAAAAACATTGATGTATATAGTACTTGAGTATCTTGCAATTGAATGCCTAGAATTTTGTTCAGCAATGTAAAACTAAAATGACATTTTTAAGATCTAAAAGCAAATGAGAGAATTTATTAATAATAAAGCTCTCTATTGATCTCAGCAGGCCCAGGCACTAATCACTAATAAATCCCTCTCATGCCCTGTGCTCATAAACAAACAAGCAAATAAATAAATAATGAAAAGGGTCAAAAAAGTAAACAATTTTAATTACAAACATTATACATTATATTTATTTTATATAGAATAGATAGAGATCATCTCATCTACTCATCTGTCTATACTACATATAGATATATCTATACATGGAAAACATCAAAGGATGACACTGGAAGTGGGATTTGCATCTCACTTCCAGACTAATGTAGAAAATATGTCCACCTTTTTTGTGCTAAGTGACAATGTTGAAAGAAGAAACTATACAGGAAGCAATAACCACAATAATGTCAGTTTCTAGTAATTTTCTGCCTCCTAGAAACTCAGTTTTCGAAATCTCTAACTGAAGAATTAGTGTTGAACACAGTATTACAAGGCAGACTTAAGTTAACATTCTAATAATTCTCATATGAGGACAGTTGATCCTCTCCTGCTAAACCCTAGACTAGTCTGCATTTCTCCCCCTCTTAAATTCCTTCAGTGAGAAAATAAGATTAAAAGAAAATACTCTAGGCAGTGAAGATAAAACCAGTAGCAGTATCTAACTGCTTCTTTATGATACAAATGCCTTCACACCTTTGGAAATACCCATAAACTTTAGTATGACAGAAAAAAAAAAAAAAAGAAGAAGAAGAAGGTAAATGTGTGTTTATTCTTTGGTTTCTCCAGTGTATATCTCTACGCCTCAAATTCATCTTTGGGGACCAAGACTGATATATCTGTGGAAAATCTCCTTTCTGCAGTCACAAAAATAACACCTGCTTCAAGAGTAACAAAGCCCTTAAGAAAGCATTTGAAAATAGATTACAGATGCCAGGCTATGCTTTTTGACTATATAGCTAAGAAGTTTTTAAATAGACTCCACCTGAAATACAGTCTGAGCATTTTAAAGGTGCAACCTCTTGTAAACAGTGTTTCCATCACCCCAGAAACAAGGTGCTATTAGGACAGGCAGCAGTGCCTGATGCTAACCTGCCTGCTGCAAGCCTTTGCTGTGGTTGCTTACAGCTTTGTCAAACCCACATGTCCTGTGAAACTTTAAAAACCATACCTAAATAACCCAAAGAAGATGCTTACATATACAGGAAGGAGCTAAACGTTCGTGGAAAACATTAGGGATGGCAGCAAGGATGAAGAGACAGGAAGAATAGCCATGAGCTGATAAACTGAGAAACATTCCTTCTTTCTTTAGGAGTAAGTACCACTGGCCTTTCCTCAGTTGCTCAGATGAAAATAACGGTATCTTTTGTCTCCCTCTTCAAACTTTAATTTGAATATGCGAGGAATTAAGGGAAAAGTGTATATTAGCGACTTTTAGGGTGAAAAAGGGTTTGTGATACAATCTTTCCAGATTTCCCATGTTTTTCTGTTATCTCAGATTATGTGAGGTGTTGCTATTACCTTTCACAAAAAAACAACATCAAGTGATGGGGATTAGAGAAAATGGATGTGATGGGGATGAGGAAAACACAGTGTGGTTTAAGTCAAGAAGGAAAAAAAGTACACACATCACATTTTTGTTTTCTCCAAACAAAAGACAACATGTGGGAGGAAATGAAAAATGGCATTATTGAAGTGAGGTACTTCTAGACAAATCATCCTGTCTATTTGTCAAAAATTTGGTCTGCTCCTATATATTGTTGAATAACAGGTGAGAGAGGAAGATTCACTATGATCTTTACTTTTCAAACTATATATATTTGCATCATTTAAACAGAAAGACCTTAACACCTTAAAAAAAAAAGAAAAAAAAACAGTCAGAATTAATTTGCTGCTTTTTTTCCCCCATACGCCTAACATCATAGGTTTCTGTGCTACAAGCTGAAAAGAGTAATGAAAATATCAAGGTTATTTGCTGCATCAATATCCCTGCCCAGGCTGCTCAGTTCTTGCTTTGGGGTTTTGTTCTTCTTTCAGCATAGTGCAGCTTCTGCAGGTTTAATATCTCTGTTGCCATGGAAAACTGTCTTTGGCACTTCATTTGCCTCCCTCCTCTTTTATTAATTTAAAGCTGACTAAATTTGCCATCAACCTGGTATATCTAAAGCAGTATGGACTCTAGCTCATATTGTTGATCATCTCTCTTCTTCTGAAGGGAGGTGGAAGAGGAGAATTTGTTGAATGGTCACTTTTTATCCACAGCTCATCCCTATCCTACTCCACATTTTTCAGATATGACAGGAAAATATGAAGACCAAACTTAAACAAATGAGAAAAATGGGCAATTATATACAGCACATTCTATCTCTCCAATATCTGAGATTTTAATAATCCAGAATTTAACATCTACTTGTTCTGTGTTCAAGGCTACAGAGGTACTTGGTCTTGCATCATTATTTGGGTTAGTAAAGTCAGTGATGATTAGAGAAGTGTTGCAAAAAGCATCCCACTAGAGACTCAGTAAGACCTTCTATTGCAATCTTTGAAATTGTCATACCACGCATTTCTCAAACAAAGATGACAAGACTGTGTAGTATCTTTGCATCTTCCGTACAGTACAATCGTTGACCACCCAAAGAAAAGCCACTCTACCTGGTCTAATAGCTAATTTTCAGTTCTCAAGCTAAAATTATTCACAGTCAAATAGATCAGTGAAGTCTATAAAGCTGTAGGGGAAATGAATTAACACCTGGGCAATTCTTTCATCCTGAACTCCAGGATGCTACACATACTTATGACCTTATCAGAGATTACACTATAATAACCAGCCTACCTACCAAAATAGGTACCAGCCAGTACCTACCAAAGCCCCATTCACATATCATAGAAGCATAGCTATCTTCCATTTCTCCATACTTCTAGACCTTCCCTGCTTCCGTTCCAATTTTATTCCCTGCTTCCCCGCCACCCGCCCAAGTATTCCAGAGGAGGTGTCTCACCCATACCATAGGAAATGTCATTTATACTTCATCATCTCTCATGGAAAAAACTTTCCGGATACAGTTACTGTTATATTTTGTGAAGACAAATCACATGGACAATTCAGACTTAATAATGTACCCAGATTTTTATACCTTCAGTCATTTTTTTAATTAAAAGCCTTCTGCTTCTACTAAAATTTCTCCTTGTCTCTACATGAATGACCTTTTATTTTGTAAGTTCAATCTAATTTCTAATACTCTCTTCCTATCTGATTCATCATGCCTAACATCCAGCCCCCTCTTTTTTATACATGAGTTTCAATGTATTGGATCAACAAGCTTGATTAACCTATTCCTAATTTTCTTTTTCTCTCTAGCATAGTCAGTCTGCAATTCTTACAGCATTTTACTGATACCTCATCTTTCAAACTCGACACACTGTCTTTTCAGCAGATAGGATGTCTTTCAACCTTCACCTGCTAAAGCAAGTGTCAGACTAGTCTTGTTTCATCTATCTATCTTGAACTAATATTTTTGATTTGTGGTATCATCTCAGACAAATTATTGAAATGTGATTCAGTGCTCTTGCATTTGTTTTTCTTCCAGATAATCAGTTTTATTTCAAGAGATTCCAGATTAGTCTCACATAATCAACAGTTGGATATACTTACTCAGTTTGCTACTATTTTCCTTTACTTGTTATTTTTCATTCATTCACCACCACTCGTGACAGCATCTAAGCATATTTACAGTGAGAACTTGCTATTTCATATGTTGGTAAATAATATATTTGTTCATAATTCGCTAGCTAACAACAAAATTTTAAATGTCTGGCAAAGGCATTTTTTTGAAGTACTTCGCTGCAAGATCCCAGTGTTTCAATATCTGAAATTAAAGGTCAAGTATTTCACTGGGAGCCAAAGGAATAGGTTTAGATTGTCAAGAATCTGAAGGGGCAGACTGACAATCCACTTTCCAAGATGATGCAAATAAGTTCTTCTTGACAAACATCTATGCTAACTTTGGTACACTGCACCTTGGTCTTGGTGAATATAACATATGCTGAAGACTTCGATGGGCTTAATAATCAACATATGCACCTTTGTTATACACAAATAGTATAAAACTTACCTGCTTGAAAGACTTAGATTTCTTTCACAAGCTTTATTGACATTCCTAATATGTGAAAACTAACAAGAACAAAAACTTCTAAATCGTAGAGGGTTGGAACGGACCTCCATAGGTGATATAAGCCAACTCCTGCTCAAGCAGGGCCAGCTGTAGTGGGTTGCTAAGAATCCTGTCCAGTCAGGTTTGAATATCCCCAAGGATGGAGACTCTACCAGTTCCCTGGGTAACCTGTTCCAATATGCAACCACCCTCACAGTAAAGAAATATTTTGTTATGTTCAAATAGGATTTCCTGTGTCAGTGGATTTCCATTGTCTTTCATCTTGTCACTGGGCCTGCCTGAAAGAGCATGACCCCATCCTCTTTATATTCTCCTTTCAGATACTAATACATATTGCCAAGCTTCCACCTTGAGCTTTCTCTTATCCAAACAGTCCCAGATCTCTGCATCATTGACACCAACATACATCCAGATCATGCAAATAAGTAACCTGATTTCCTATTCATATCATATATAGACTCTTCAGTGCTAATGAGGCCTAAGGCCCAGCAATGCTACAAAGTTCAGGACTGATGCTTCAAGCAACATGTACACAAGGCAAGCTTAAAAGAGCGAAAATATACCAAATCTGACTGTGATCTAATGGTCTAACTGTTTAACTTAAACTGTTTAACTGTCTGTGGACTGATGAGAATAACTTCAAATAAAACAAAAATCTGAAAGTCTTTCCTTCTTCCCACAAATTCTGGTAAATAAATTTATGAAATTTCTTTGCCAGGATTCTTATACAGGCATAGTCTGGCAACATGAGTGAGCCCTGTTCTTATGATTTTGCATAAATACACAAGATTGTCTGTAGTGTTTGCACTGAGGGTCTAGTAAGTCACTAGGGATTTTGACTGTGATGATATAGTCACATTTAAAGTGATCATTCACATCTGTAAGAGATTGTTTTGAACTGTGTTTGTCTTGACATTGTTGCCATACTTCTTGACTGTGATATCAACTCGAGGTGTTTTATCTACTTCTTGGTCTTTGCGCCCTGTCTCTTGGCACCCTGTCTCTGGGAAGACAGTCAAATCAGCACGAGACCCAGACAATGGTCAGCAGTGTCTACAGAGCAGCACTTGCACTCAAGTTGGGTGAAGAGGCTCACTAGAGCACACAGAAAGTGGGTGGACTTTTCAAGAACAGGGACATAAGAGGACTACGCATTCCCTCGCCCGGGGGGGCATCTTCTTCCCAGATGTGTGCGGCTTCTTCCAGGGCTCATGGTTTCTTTCCCTGAACATCAGCTGCACTAAAGTGTGCAGAACATCACCTGCACCAAGGCACCCAGGTGCCTGTTACTTGCACCACAGTGGAGCTAACAACACTTAGCTGGAATGGTGGTGGTGGTAACTCTAATCCTGCTGCACTTCTCCTGATTGCTTGGTTCTTTATCTTTTCCTTTTCTTTTTCTCTCTATCCTATAGCACTTATGAGAATAAAGTTTACAAGGTTGTACGGCATTTGATCCCATTTGTGTCTTAATCTCACTCTTGGGATCGTATTGAAACCCTCCCCAAAACTGGATCAGGACAGCATCCTAGAGAACAAACGTGCACAACAACTTCTGGTTGATGCTGGCTTGTCTGCTCTTGTTGTGACTTTGATGATGAGTTCGTTTCTTGCTGACACACACATAACATTACATTAGATGTTCCCTTAGCTCAGTATCACAGGACTATTATGTCCTGTACCAAGTTGTAGAAATTGTACCTCTCTGAAGTACGGCATGACCCAAGGCAAAAGTAACATTGTTTGGGTCAATTTTTCATATCGGATGGGGTTTGAACTTTGAATATTTTAGTCTACCTTAAAGAGGCCAAAACTAGCTTGTGGTACTGTAGTATGATTCATTAGGATTTTTTGTTTGTTTGTTTTGTTGTTTTTTTGTGGGGGTTTTTTTGGTACTTGGAAATATGAAGAAAAGAGATAATATTGGATATCTCTGTATGCAAAGAGAATAGAAACAGTTTCCTTATAGAAGTTCTGAAGATTTAATAAAATTATTAAACTAGAAAAATCTAGGACCCTCCTTACTCACAAGTGAACTTTGGGAGAAGGATAATAGGATGATAAAAGGACATACGATGTTTCAATACTGCTGATAAAAAAAAAGGAAATACCAGGCTAAGTGATCAATATTGATGTAAAAATTCCAAGCCTTGAGTCATCACATCTGCTTTCAAAAGAGTCTGGATATGATCCAATTGCTCAAAGTATTATGTGGGGTTGATTTTCTAGAAATCAAGTTTTGATATTTTATGAAACCAAATCATACAATCCAGGTAAATTCCCATGTAAATAAAATAATTACCTATTTGAATGGCATAGAATCATTACTACACTTATTTTACATTATCACCAAAATATCTACTCTCATTTGCCATTATCTCTATGAACCACCCCCCCCCCAAAAAAGGATATCATAATATTCAACTGTCTGTAACAAAGATGGGGAACTAGCAATTAAGAGCTGAGATAAAACTCTGACAGACTGAACCCCGCTCCAAGGATTCTGAGTATCAAGACTGGGTGATCAGAAACTACCTAATCTATATTTTTGGAGTACCACCTGATACTGAGTTAGTTTTGATTCATTAAAATAATTTATTATTTTAATTTGAGTGACCATCAATAAAACGAAATATACACAAGTTTGCACTGGATATTGATCTCGAGCAAGCAATAACATTACAAAAAAAAAGATAAAAAAGATGAGTTGCATAGTTTCCAGATGTCTGTCCAGATGTTTGTGTTACAGTATAATTTAATTTCTGTACAGCTTATAAATTCACTTCTTGGAAAACTTCATTGTCACGTCTTTTATTTAATAATGCCATCATTAATGCTGGGCACACATCTTTCATTCCCTCAAGAATTTTATCCCCTGATCAATATTTTTGCTACACACCAAATGATGGCACTTGTTTTTGACCAGAAATTCACTAACTCTTTTTCCATGAAATGGAAGGTCCTGTATAGTCACGTAAGAGGACATGCAGAAGAGAGGAGAAAAATATCTGTAAAGAAGGCCACTACTAATTAAAACTTGTACCATACAAAGTTATAAATGTGTATATAAGCAACGGAGGGGAAAAAATCCTTTTTCTAAGTAATGTGGATGTCAGAAAAGAAAAGTTGCTGGAAACTTCAGAGGCAGCAGGATAAAGTCCAAGCACCTTTTTATGCATCAGCCATCCCATCAATTTAAAGTGGATTTGACACCTTATTGTTTGAACTGGCTCTTATGTCACAGATAAATATTCTGTGGTCGCAATATAGGGTAGCCTATAAAAAGAGATTTATTTCCTCTTTCCATGAGGAATAGCTAACTAAAGCTCATCATTCACCATTTAAATGGTCACCAGCCAGGGACTAAGTACTAGTCCATTTGATCACAGAGTTGTACCTTACTGATATGCAGTCATATTTCATGGCAACTGTTGACTGAGAAATGGAAAGAAAAGGCAGGGCTCTCAAGAGGGCTTTTGACAGTTGCTACCATGAAATGTTTCCATTTGTCACTGAGACAGGGAACAAGAAGATACTGCCTGAAAGGGAGACATGAGGATAGCTGGTAAGAGGTAGCTCATTTCAGCTACCTTTTTCCTGATCTTTAAGTTACAGATAGGTAAACCCTGCAGGTTACCTACATTTTTACTGATCTATCATCAATTCCTTTGTTAGCCTTTTTTATTTTAGTCATCTGCAACTAATGGCTCATCACAGACACTGTAGACCAGGGGGGAAAAAAAGGTGAATGCAGTCCTACTTCCTTAAAATATGTCTAAATTTAAAGAAAATTTTCATTTCTTCATTATTTCTTAGGGACTGTTGTACTTGGGAAAGATTTAAACCATACTCTTTCTCTGACTACTGTTCCAAGAAAGCTCCTGAATTCTCTCTTGTAAAAAAATTGTTCTGTACTTCCATTTTACCAATACTTTTCAGCCCCAATGTCATTTATATTCAAGATAATTTTTAAATCAATGAATTAATCCTGAAAGCAGGAACGTTAGCCAGATATAATAAACCTATACACTTAAACATGAAAAACAACCTGCTTCATACCTTAAAAGTTGCTCAGATTGTGATGACACCAGTATAATATTACAAGGTCTTTTATATGTTATTCTCATTACACTTTGTATTAGGCAAAACATATAGTTATTGTAGACCTGTATGGTCTCAGTAAAATATGCTGATGAGGAAAAAATAAAAAATAACTTAAAAATAACCAATATGGCAATACACATGCTCTGTTTGAGAAAAATATCAATTACAGACCCCCTCTTGTCCTGTAGAGCTGCAAATTAAGACATTGCCCCCACAGTAAATAAATAAATAATAACATCTCCTGCTCCCAAAAAACATCATCTGAGTTCATAAAGACGAGATGGCTTAGACAAAATTCAGTCTTCGGTGTCACATTGAGCATCTCTGTTTCTAGGACGCATCTTTACCTTCTTTTATCCTGTTCTTATGAAAAGAAAACCCTTTTCTGTCTTTTTTATCTGCCTTTTTTATTAAAAAAAATAAAAAAGAGAGAGAGATTTGTCTTCTGTTCTGAAATGATGATCATACCCTATTCATAGTCGCTGCTGTGGCACTGGTTTTCCTGAAAGTTTGGAGTCAACTTTGCTTTCTTTAGGGACATTCAAAAAATACATATAAAAGCTATGTTATCATGTACAGAGAGAGTTCAAGGGGAAAATTCCTGAAATACATATCTAGAATTTTGTCTGTGTTTGAGGACATTTCAGTTTAAAAATAAATGCAAATCAAAAATACGTTTTCATAAAATTTTCATAAAATGTGAAAGTCTGGACCAATTAAATATGCCCAAATATGTCTAGGAATAATGTTCACCCTAATCTACAGTAGAGCTTACAGACATGAAAGGCAAAAATCATACTGAAATGCAGCCTGTTTCAGAAAGGTGGTTGGAATGAGGTGAGCACTGTTTGGGGGGTTCCTGCAGAGCACTGAGAAGGGTAGAGGATTGCATGTGCTGCTGTAGGACAACTTGCTGATGCAGCGTAACTAGAGATAAGGAGCTACAAAGGCTAGTGAGCAGCCCACCAAGCAAGACTACAGGCAGAAAAACAGCAGTAGCTAGTTGGGCAAAAGCAGTCAGCTACCTTTTGGTGCACATGGTAAAAGGTAGCCCTAGGTAGTGTGAGTGAGTGAATAAAGAACTTGACAATCTCAGGCTCTCAAGTAAGAGCTTGCTTGGTAGAGCAGCCATAGAGAAGGACATTTAAATAACTATAGATGTACTTTGGGAACAGAAAATTTTATTGTTACACATTATCCCATTTACTTTGCTGAGAACTTTATTGAAAGGAAGAAAAGAGTAGCCTCCTTATCAAGCTTTTTGATTTCCCACGTGGAAGGAGCAGCAGGTAAAGTTTATCTCATTAGTAGCTCACAAATTGTTTCAACTTTCTCATGTTTCTGGAAAAGAGTGTAAAATAGTGTTTATTAGTGATCCATAAAATCTGAACTTATCCCTTGTTGCTCCAATTAAACCTGGACAGAAAGATAATACAAGGAAACTCTGCAGGATATTCCTAAACCTAAAACTCTATCTTCCTTGAAGTACTCCGTAGATTAAAAATTATCACTTACCACAGGAGACACTACTTTGCAGTTTAGAAATTCTTCTCCTGAACTCAGTCAGTAGACTTCAAGCATCAGTGCTTGCAGATTTTGCTTCTCAGAACCTAGAAGAACGATCTTTTCATCCAGTGACTTGAAAAGGTGAACAGACAAGCACCGTAACAAGTGCATGTTAGCAGCCTAAACAACTTTCCAGATTGCCATCATCACTCAGACAATAAAAATTTTGGTCATTTCTATATGTACACTTGTACCTCATATCCCCATTTTCTAAAATGACTTTACTTTCTATATCCTATGCTTATACATCCGACACATTCACAAAAAGCTGGAGGGAGGTAGAGAGGAGAGAAGGAAGGCTTTCTTCATTTCTTTGGGTCATTCACTGTATTAGAGTGACTTTCCATTCTAAATGCAGAGAAAATGGGAAATAATTTCTCCATTTCAATAAACACTTCAAAAGAAAGTCATTTTTGAATATTAAATTGCTCTCCGGAGAACAGAGTACTTTTCCTTCAGATAAAATCTAGTGTAGGAAAGGGACTGGAATTATCTTTAATAACTATTTAGTAGACGATATACACCAAAAAGAACGATAAAAATCTATGTTATCAAGTTCTAAGTATGTCTGTATCTTGCTTTTCACTTATCTTGCTTTTATAAAGCAACTGGGCTTTCTGCCAACTTTATTACGTGAAAAAATTTTCTTCACATTCAGTAAAATGTCTCTTACTACAGAGTCCCAGAGGAATATAATATGAATTCAACCTTCCTCAGACCTGTTCCTTATAATCTGAGGACTTCTTTTTTCATAGTATCAAACTCCAAAAACTCTAATAAAAGGTAAACGTCTACAGTCCAAATTAAGGTAACCTTCTAAACCCCTTTACAAAAAAAATAACCAACATTAGAGTGTAATGCTAAGATCCATTACCTGGAGTTTGTCACTTGGCAAACTCTTAACTTTACTATGAGGTTCTTCTCAGTTATCATTATGCAATCAAAAACACAAATAATTCCCTGAGATTTCTCAGCTTCAGGTTAAATTTAGGTAGAACTCAAGAAACAATTATGCTCTGGATTACAGATTCATCAGGAAAAATAAAAATGAAATCGAGCACACATAACTGCAGTCTGATGGCTTCTCGCTGCCAGAACAATGGAACATAACCAGTTAACTCTGCACAAGAGTTCATTTTCTCATTAAGAATTTGCATCCCTGTGAGAAACTGAATTGCAGGACCCTGGCTACTCACGTGCCCTCAGCCCATGGGTGGGTGTCCAGGTCCAGATCAGCACGTTCATCAGGCACAGGTCTGGCTGCAAAGCTGCATTGTGTGAAGCAATTCATAGATTTTCATACTATTTTTTTTACGTGGCAGTGTTAAATGTTTCCTATAATCTTATTTATGTACACAGCTGATTTCTCTAATGCCTTGTTGCAAATGATGCAATCAAACCTTTATATTTATGAGAAATTATATAAAAATAGATTATTTTCCTGCTATATAGGCTGCACAAAGATTTGCTTCAATTTGACCAAGTTACCATGATGAACAACAAGGAAAGAACTATATCTGATTTTGCCAGGGGATGGTAGAACATATAGAAGCCTACATAATATCTTTCCGAAGTGAAATATTTTAAATAAAGGAATTAAATTAAGGATTTAAAAAATGAAACAGATGAACAAGTAGAATTTATTGTATTACAAATATATATCATTACACTACAATGCTGTAATGAAGCTGATTGAAGCAGTCTTCCTTTTTACATACCAGATCCATGCATGTGGATGGTATTTTCAAGTGTTAGATTGCTTCTTTCTGTAAGAAAATTATTCCATTTGAACATTGCATTTTTTTTTCTATGACCATGGCCCAGCAAATACCTACTGCAACCTTATCCTTCCTTCTTTCCTTTCTTTCCAGGTTGAATCTTCCTATATTATTATACTCATGAAATTCATTTAAAGTCATTGTTTTTTTGTACAGGACATAGAGCAATTATATTCACCTGAATATTGTGGATGGCACAATTCAGAAGACTCATTGTTCTGTTCTCATTTTTTATGTATTTCCATCTTCAATCTTATTTTTGCTGGTACTCCTACAGTTGCATTATAACAGCACATAATAGCTTTATTTCCTGTGATTTTTTCTTTTTTTTTTCAATCTTCTTTAGATGCTGCTATTAAACAGTTTTATGATGAGTGCGATATCACACAACTGCTAGCAACAAAGCTTCTTTCCACTCATCCCATTCATAAGGAATTCATCCACAAGGCAAGTAGAATTGATGGAAGTAAGTCATAGAACAAGAGCTTTCAGATGCAAAATTTTGTGATTTTCCTTTAATATAGATAATAATGCTTAATTTGTTATTGTGGATATTCTGCGTCCTAAATACTTCTACTGCCTTCTCACCATAACCTCATGGTATTTTGACAAAAGGTAGATATCATTTTGATGTTTATAAAATCTAGAAATATATTGCTTTTATCTGGGATAATTTTCATATTACAAATGCTGACAGTTCTCTAATGCTGTCCCAGTATCCCCCAACCATTTAAAAAGAGAAACTTTCCCCGGGTTCACTAGAAAATAACTAATGGAGCAGTCTACTTTCTGCAGTGCAAAGCCATGGGAAACATTTGAGATGTTCCAAAATCTTGCACTGATAAGCACAATTTCAAAACAGATTTAGTAACTTGTTAACAGATATTTGGATAGCACCTGCTGTCCAAATTATCTTGGCACTGAACACATTTGAACACAGTTTCTACTTATAAGCAGCAATTTGCCCTTATTAACATGGTACCTCAAGCTTCTCAAACTTGACCCTTCCCAAATTAAGAAAGAATTACCACCCAATTTCAGGTGAATAACCACAATTTATACTCCTGCTTTGTCTACTATTTTAATAAGATGTCCAATTATTGGCAGTATTAATGGTGTCATTTTAAAAACTTCAAGGAAATATTTTATCCTCAAAAGGAACTACACAGGTGTAACCAACATTCATTCAACAGATAGAACATAGAAATTGCTTCACTAGACTTAGCTCTGTAATTTAGTATTTTTCCAGTTAATCTTCTTTTTGGGGTATGAGCCTGCCTTCAAGCATCCACACTGGCATATGGATTAATGGATTAAAAAAAAAAAAAAAGACAGCTTGAAACAGGACTAAAAAGCTAGTATACCTTTCAGGAGTAGTCCAAATTACAGCCTATATGCTTAAATGTTTATCACTGGCTATATCATTTTAAAAACATTCCTTTTTTTTTTTTCTTCATGTTTAAAATATTTTATGAGAGAATGTTAGCATTTTTATGATTTTAGTGTTCTGTTTTAGCTTTAAACTTTTTTTTTAACATTAATGGGAAATACAAAGTGTCAATAAATTACTTTTAAAAGATCAAGGTATACCTATGCCTTAGTCTTTTAGGAAACAAAAAATATTTCCTTAAAACTCAGCTGAAACTACTTTTATCATGAGTGTGTACTAGTGCAGAGAAAGATGAGAATAACCTCCAGCACAGTCAAAAGTATAACTCTTAATATTGACAGAAAAAAAATCCTCTTCAGCTCCAACAACACAACCAATTATGGATGCATAATTACTTAAAATCAGACGATAGACGTCGAGAAAGAGTGAGAACAGGCTACATGCATTTGCATAACTTTATACCCTTTAGAGTGACTGGTAGAATGACCTTGTTATATATACGCTTTTAAAAATTCAGTATACATTGGCCTGAACTCCTACCTGAAAACCTTTTTGTAATAATCAGTATTTACTATCATGACACATATGGCCACAAGTAGGACTAATCATACATGGCTTATTTCTAAGCCATTGTCTGCTGAACGGAACAAACAAGCTGAAGCTGCTTTCTGAAAATGTTTCCTTGTAAAACAATGAGCACCTAATGCAGTGTTTTCCTCCTCTTTCACAGGGGGGCAACTGAGATCCAGGAAAACGTTTCTAAACATCACAAACAGCTGACTCAACTAGATAATGCCTGTTCAAAGACATGATCCTAACAACACTGTAATAAACTATCTTGTCACTTCAACCAAAGTTTTAATCTGTCGAATTAATAATAGATATCCTGGTTCCAGCACATGCAACAGATGGTCGACAGAAAGACACCTACCCCTACCAGCACTGATAAGGTTTGAAATCCCAATGCACAAGCCAAAGATGTCATTGGCAGAATTGTTCAACATATTACAGAACCAAAACCAGACTTATCCTGTTCTTTGCTGCAACCCTAAAATGTGTTTCCACTATTTGCAAATTACCAAAAAGCAAACACATCCTTGGGTTAAAGAAGCACCTCAATGTTCATCAATATAAATGTTTTATGGTAAGTCAGGGACATGTGATTCTCAGAAGTTGCATTGATCATGGGAGAATGGCTGCAGCTTACCAAGCTTGTAACATTTTTGGTGACTCGCAAATACTCAAGGTATCGCTTTCATCCCAGGCAAGAAAACAGCCAACTATGGTATATTATTTATGAAAAAATATGATGATATGTGAGGTGATACAGGTTCTCTGAATCAGCTCTGATACTATGAGTGTTGCCCTACAGAAGCATAACTGAGTGTTGATCCCTACAAAAACATTATTGAGGCACTCTCTGAGCATGCAGGGATGGGCTTAGGAAGGCTCAAGCCCACCCAGCACTGAGTCTGCCGAGACAGGTGAGGGCAACAAGAAAAGCTTCTCCAGAGCCATGAGAAGCCAAAGGAAAGGCAGCAAAAGCATAGGCGCACTGCTACATGGGCCTGAAGCTGCTTGAGGTGCTGCAGCATGTCCAAAGAAGGGCAAGGAAGATGGTGAAGGGGCCGGAGCACAGACATTAGGAGGGGCAACTGAGAGAGCTGGGATTCTTCAGTGTGGAGAAGAGGTGGCTCAGGGGAGACCTTGTCTCTCCCTACAACTACCCAAAAGGAGGTTGTAGTGCGTTGGGGCTCCATCTCTTTTCCAAAATAACTACCAATAGGACAAGAGGAAATGGCCTCAAGTTGCACCAGGGGAGTTCCGGTTAGATATTAGGAAAAAATGTCACACAGAAAGAATGGTGAAGTGTTGGAAGAGGCTGCCCGGGGAAGTGGTGGACTCCCTGTCCCTGGCAGTGTTCAGGAAATGCATAGAT
>JAUBNY010000544.1:70787-84837 GCA_032275445.1 Crypturellus soui | reverse complement strand
TGTATTCACACCATAGGTCTGTGCACCAGTCCTTCTTTCTTACTGACAAGCTTAATCAAAGTTCTGTCTCGCCCAGCTTTCTCATGCTTGCTGTTCAAGGACTACTGTTCACATTCCTTTAATTCAGGGAGTATCCGCTATCTTCTTTAAACTCGGCTCCCTGCAGTCACTTCCCATGGGAAGGTCTCTGTCCTTTGATTTATTCCCTACAGAACTCGTTGAAGGAGTTTCTGCTGGACATTTGCTTCCTTTGGGCATGAGGGCTGTCCAAGGGGAGAAAGACAGTGACAAGTGAGGATAGACTTCTTTGAGCAGTGCTTTATAATTCTCACAACTCTGCCTTCCCTACAAAAGTACTGCTCCCCATCTTCACTTGCAACCCAGAGTCAAATGGCCAAATGTCCTGTGGATGGAGTGTTCTTAAGAGAGAGGTGGCTCATTCCCAGACAGTCCCTCTCACCCCACAGTTCATGGCCCAGAACTCCACAGGTCAGAAGGGGACTTTGGGTCCTCATTTTCAAGGTCTGCGTGACATGTCCCACAAGTTCACTGTCTGAACTTTATTTGATTCTCCCTCACCAGAGAGTCTAAGGGAAAGGACAAAAGCAGCACAGACAGGTGGGGAGACATGGAGCAATGACATGATATTACTGTCAAGGGAGGCAGGGACACAGGGTGACATGAAGGCACTCTGGTGTTTCTCCTTCTCTGCATATGCAACCAGCAAAGAAATAACTCATGCCCTAGATTCCACAGGCCTGAGGGCTGTGCTGGATGAGAGAGAAGAGGTGATGAAATTTGATTGCTGCCTGGAGCTGTCCCTGCGGGAACCAGTGTCTCTGGTGTCTCTCCCTTTTCAGTGCTCACAGACCACATCCTTAAAAAACAGTCATGTAATGGGATGAGTTTAGAAGACTCCTGTAGGTACCTCAGTAGCATTCCTCCACAGCCAGACATATCCCATGCAAAAGGCTTTGAAGACTTCTCCCACAAGGGGCTCTCCTCTGCCCTCTTTCTCCAGACTGCCTTTCACATCTCTCTGCCTTCTGTCACCTTATGGCAGCAAGAGCAGGCAGTACCTGGAGCCTTGTTACTCTGCCAAGGAGCTGCTCCTGGCCAGAGTGTTGAGGATGGTGAAGAATGATGCAGTTCTCCCATGAGAGAGAAGCAGTAGAGTGGTTTAAGGAGGGAGGATATAGTGATTTAACATAGTTCCATGATAAATAAGCCAATGGTTTAAAAATGAGCAATGGCAAGGATTACTCATTTAGGTACCACATGAAGAACGGAGTCAGATGAAAGCATCAAGGAGACCCTCCTGTTGAATCATGAGTTTCAGAATGGACAACCTTGCTTTCCAAACTCCTTGTCAGAGCATCCTGGAGGTGGCTCGATGCAATCCTAGTCTCAGATGTGGTCAACAGTTTAAGTCTAAAGGATTACATGCACAATCATTCAGAGATACAACTAAGGAAAGTTTCAAAGGTTTTCAAAGCTTGAACATACTAATAGTCACTTACTGAGGATCTATTATGGGTAAGGAATCTTTCAACATCGAGGAGTGTCCTTGAGAGATGTCCCTGCTCAAGAGGAGGTTCTACAGTACAACCTGCTGCTGTGAAGGAGAGCTCAATGTGCTCTGGGCTGCCCGTGCTATTAATGGGGGGAGGGAGGAGGATGATTTACTCATAGTCATATTTGCATACTAGCCAGATTTTAGTTGGTCTATGCTCAATTAACCCCTGCCTGTGTGCTGTTTACGGAGTGGTCAGGTTGAGGATTGGGTGGAAAAAAGCACATCAGGGGAGTGGGAGGAAGGGAGCACATGGTCACACAGAGCTGCTTCTTGGCAGTGCTGCCATGTTTCTATGAGCTTCCTCCATCCCAGGAGCCTGGCAGATGGCCTGATGAGGCATAAATTTTCCTCTACCTTGTGCTCCCTCCTCCTGGGAAACATTCACTGAGATAGACCCATGGTCTCTCTCTGAATAGTGCAGATAAACTGATTTCAACATTAGACAGTATTAGTCAGTGAAATTAGTTAAATGATTATCTATAGGAGGTGGAAATGAAACTCTAGAAACCCCTATTCCCACCCCTAAGCTACACAGGACTCCTTGACAGGGATAAGAAGGGGACTCATTTTCCCAGTGTTCATCATGTTTATTATGTTGATGCCAGGTGGGAAATTTCCTTGGACATCTGCATTTGTTCTAAAGGGCTACTGCTACTACTACATCTCCACACACTAGAAAACTGAGACACAGACAGATTCTGACGGTGCAAATAGCTTATGCAATTCAATGCAAATACTTGATTCAGCAACAGAAAAATAGGTCCTCTGGGTCATGTGAAACTTCTGCTTTGCCCAGTACAACCACATGTGTCTAGCAGATACAGCATGGAATTTATAGGAAAGCCATTCCCCTTTTTTTGTGGTTGCTGGGCAAGTGCCCCTGGGCATCCCAGGTTACCAACCTGTGTCAAAACAACTAAATTCCACCATTGCCATGCCACCTACAGCTAAGCATGCTGCTGGGTAGTTGTAGAGAGTTCAGCCTCACTTTGGTGAAGAATATACAAAGGAGTGAATCCTCTCACATCACAATCAAGAGAAGAAGGTGACTGGGAACAGACCGCACAGTTTTCCCAGGATAAAATGTGCCTTACCAACTTGGTTGCCTTTTATGATTAAATAGCTACATTTGTAGATAGAGAAAAGCAAACATCATTTACCTGGAATGTTGCAAGATGTTTGACATCATATCATCTCCCACCATCATGCAACTTAGGGATTTACCAACTAGAGGGTTAAGCAAGCTGATGCACAGAAAGCTGCTAGGATGGTCAGGCTCAGAGGGAAGTGATGAATTGGTAGCCTTCTTGAGGAGCCCAGAGAGAAATGGAGCAACAGTGATCAGTCCAGGAGCCTGACTCTTTTACTATGTCCATTATGACATACCTGAGGCAACACTTGCCATGCTTGCAAATCACCCCAAACTGCAAGGTGAGGGACTAGACATGTGCTTGAGGACTGCCATTCAGATGAACCTGGACAGGCAGGAGGAAGAAGCTTCAGAAACCTCACTGGGGGGAAATGCAGATCCCACTCTCATCAGTATTCCCTAGACCACATCTAGAATATTATGTTCATTGTGAGTCTCTCAGAAAAGTAAAAGGTTGGAAATTGATAGAAAATATCTCAGAGAGCCCTCAAGATAACTGGGAAGCTGGAACACCCGGACTGAAGATATGGGGCTTGTTTAACCTGCAGAAGAGGTAGCTTTTGAGGGGTTTCATTTGGAGATCCTTCCATTGCTGCAAAGAGGTCATCAAGAAGATGGAGGCAGGATCTTCATCCTATTGCATGGTGGGAAGATAAGTAAGCATAAGTTGAAAGAAGACTTATTCATGCAGGAGATAAGGAAAAGTTTTTCCATTTGAAGGATGGTCAAGCCTATGGGAGCTGGTTTTTGAGAGAGACTGTGCAGTCTCCTCAGTTGGGCATTAACAAGATCAGGCTGAATCAAGTGCAGAGCAACTTGGCTGAGCCCAGAGCTGACCCTGCTGGAAGTAAGGAGATTGGGCTAGAGAGCTCCTGAGCTCCCTTTCACCCTAAAGAAGTCCATGATGCTTCCCTCCCTCTATCTTTATGTGCAGACAGGTTGCCCTTGTCTGTGGTCAGCTTTCTTGAGTTCCTCCATGCTTAAAGATTTAAATGCAAAACTTCTAGGTACGAATCCCCAAATGCTGATGATAAATCTTTTGCTTAACTTTCAGTTTCCCTCTTTTCTTTTTCTCTTTTTCCCTTCTAAGATTGTGTCTTCCACCATCCTTATATCCTCTGACACAGGGAGCCCCAATCTGTGTATCCTTTCTCCATTGCTATTGACTTGTGTGGTTTTGTTTGTTTGTTGCTTAGCAGATCGAACCTTCAGTTCTGAAGGCCCTTGTGAAACTTGGATGATTTGGAGAATAGACACCTCACAGAGATTTGGAAGAGAAGTGTCAAGTCCTATGCATAGTGTCCATGTACAGAGGTTGAAACATCTTGAGGAGTAGGCCTGTGGTGCTCCAGGTCTCTCTGAGGGATCTCTGTGATCATTCCCTTGCTTGCTGTTTCAAGGAGAAAAAAAGGGAGGTCAGAGAGACATGAGTAGATGTAGGGAGGTCCATGGGTAAGAGTAAAGTGACAAAGCAGTTTGGTTGTCTGCTGTTTTCAGGGAAACAGGTGCAGACACGGAACACTCTGGGGCAGTTTGTGGTGGAGACAGCTATGGCCACTGCCATAGCTGAAAGGACCACACAGAACTGTCTTTGTCCTCTTGGCTATGGATGATGTCTCTGCCACTGACGCCTTAAAGAAGATGCTGTTTTCTTAAACACAGGAAACACACTCCTCACATTCAGGGACTCCAGGAGCTGCCAGATTGCTACCCTACCCTTGGCCTTGCATGCCCGTGCCCCCAGAAAGAGCCCTGGGCAACATATGGAGGAAGGGATCACCCTGCCCATGGGCTGTCTTTTAGTGCCTGTACAGTCTATTGGATAAAGCACATCAGGGTTGACTTGGCATCACAGCCACCTATACACTGCCTTTGTCAACTTACAATCTGCAGCTCCAACATTCTGCTTTTTCAGCCCCTGGGGAGCCTTCTCTGGTAATGACCCTCAGTGGGACCCATTAATGCTCCAAGAAGATTTTGACTACTTCTGACTTCAGCTTCTTGAGGACTTTCTTCAATCTCCTCTCAGGATGGGAGGTTCATGAACTCAAAACCAAATAGGCCAAAGGAGACATTAAAATGCAACAAAGCTCTAAGGACCCACGACTCTCATATTTTTCTTCAGTTCTTCAATTCTTAATGGCTATCTATCTGGAGAGTTTTCAGCAGTGTATAGACTAGATGAAGATATCAGTGAGCACCTGAAAAGAAGGATGGCTGCTTTTAAACTCTCTTTATTTTTCATCTTACAGAATAAACGATATTGACATTCTCCAATTCATACGGGACATGTAGGAAAAGCAGTATTTTCAATAGGAGGAGTAGAGGATGGACAAACTTTCTGCTCAAGACCCAACATTCCATTTCTCTACTCGGCCATTAGGGGCTTGCATCTCTGCTGTTAAAATATAACATCTTCCATTCAAGTGTGTGCACGAATGTTGCAGCTCCTCTACACCAATTCCAACCTGCTTTCCTTAGACAACTAGTTGCAGATACAGGATGTTTATTTCTTAACTACAAAAATAAAAAGCCTATGCTACAAGTTGATAAAAAATAAAATACATTCCTCAACTGTATGCTAAATCCAGGCTGCCACCAGTGTTCAATAATCTTCCTCCACAAGGAACTCCCCTACAGAAATATTTGTGACAGACAGACAAGGAGAGATAGAAACACAACTATTGTATTGGCTAAAGAAGCGAAGAGACTCTGGAGCACGTTTAAGACTCCTTGAAGCTCAGATCAGCAACTAAAAGGTTGAAAGAAATCTCAATGAATGAAGAGATAGGAAGGAAAATGGAAAGCATTGGATAGTGCATATGCCTAGATAATCTGATGCAGTGGGAACTTTAGAAATGATCAGCATATTCAGGACATGGGAAATATGTGATTATAGAGATTACACCTACAGTTTAAAAACTAGAGCACTGGTTACACAAGTTGAAGGGTGGATCAGTATGTTTCTCTCTTGATATTCATAGGTTACCCAAAAATTTCTACTATTTTATCATGGGAAACCAATGACATCAGGATAACTCAACCCTTTTAGCTGACAAAAGGGTGTTTGCTCAACATTTTTTAATGTTGACAACTACTCTTCAGCTTTCTAGGGAGGGCACAGGTGTCTAACCACAAGCATCCTGTGGCATTTGAAGAGGCCCTGTTACATTTAACACACCTACATTGGACTGTGAACTCTCACAGAGGGCATGTGGGAGACTAGAGCTCCTCTAAGTGCAAGGCAAGGTTGGTCAAAGGAGTCTGGGCATCTACATTGATACCAGACATCCATGATCTTGTGACTGCAATTTAAACCAGTTCTGACAATCACTTTCCTTTTCAAAATAAGAAAAAAGATCATACAGATCACAATAGTTTCCCTATCCCCAAAGTCTGTAGAGTAAAACAAAACTAAACCAAGAGAGGAAAATGAACACGAAATATTGTAAAAAATAAAAGGTGTCTCTAAACTTTTTGTCAATTTTTGTTGACATTTTCTGTATATTTCTGTTATAATCAAGACTGCATCATTACGAAGTTATTCTGTGTCTCCTGCAAAGTTCAATGTCCCTGCAAACACTCCTTCCCCAGGGCTGTCCATCCACTGTTAACTGCACAGTGACTTGCATCCTGACGTGTTGAGCTCTCTTGACTGACAGAGGGAAGAAGGGTGATGAGCTTCACTGAGCTGCATCTCTAGATGACACAATTGGCACGAAATCTCAAAACATCTGTGATTGATAGAGTGAAGTCTTAATGGAGTCCCTGATTTTCTAGTCACACTGCTTTTTAATCCCAGCATGAGAAATGCCATTACATTTGCCATTCCATTTGAGGTGACAAGAGGGATGAGGCTGATCTTACTGCCTGCTAGATATCATTAGTACAGATATGTGTGTCTAATCCATCTGTTTGAACTTCATTTTCGAAAGAAGGAAGAGAATGAAGGTGTCTCAATGGCAGGTCTAAAAAGACTCCTGGTGCCCAGCTCATGCTCCAGAAAGGTTCACATAGATCCAGGGTCACATTTCCCAGTACCATGTGGAAGCACTGCTACCTCAGGGCATCTTGGGCAGCAGTAGAATGTAGTAGCCTCTGTATGTACACAAACATGTGAAGGCCTAAATACTAACATTTAGTTATAAATGTGAAAGCTATTTTAAGAGTAACTTTGGGCAAGAAGTAAAAAAAAAAAAATCCAAACTTCCACAATTTCAATATTTTTTATCAATTTGATTTCTTTCCTTTTTTTTATTGGCCGCGCTATGTGATGCACTACAGCAAGTACTCTCCGTAAGTGACTATAATATAGGTAGATATATATACAGAGCGTGTCATCAGAATACATTTTGCACCAATACTCTGAATGGAGAAGGTCTGAGGAATTGGTTCACCCATATTGCCATATTTCCCATATCTTCTCTCGCTTTGTCCTTTCTTCTCTTGCTACTTAAGCTGTCCTTATAGAACTCTCCAGCATGTAAACTATGCATGTAGGGCTTTTTACCTCCATTTCAAACATGACATGAGATGAAGGCCTCTGTCCTGAAAATCAGTGCCATGCAGTCATCACTGCAAATGTGGTGCTGTGCTGCCCCTGAAAATAATGGGAGGTAGCAGGAAAAGGTGAGTTGGAAGAATCAAGAAGGGATTGTTAGAGGTACAGGGAGATGACAGTAGGCCTATAAAAGTACAATGAAAGCTTTTACATGTATGCAGTCATAATTTCTTTCAATGTAATTTAGAAAACAAACCAACTAACTAACATAAATATAGAATATGTGGGTAGAAAAGTATTGGAGAGAAATGATAAAGATGACAACTTGAGAAGAAGCATTTGCCTTCCTAGAAATTATTCTCATCCAAACACTGCAATACATTCAGTTTCTGATTGGCCTTTATTTTGACTTTTTTTTCCTGTCAGGAATGCAATATTGCACTCCTCCAATGGCACTCAGTGTACCACACTGGAGGTTATATGTGCTCTTTCCTGTGTTTTCTATACAGTCTCTGCTCAAAAAGAGACAAAAAGCAACTGAAGCATACAATGATTATGATGAGGTCAGATTACTTTTCTACTGGAATGCTGTGAATTTCTGAACACCATAGTCTCCATTTTAGCTGAAAAATTATCTTTGTTTTTTATGTATGTCAATAAACACAAGCTGTCTGTAACAGATTCACCCTGACTAGGAAGTAAAGGAGCAAATTCCTCTACTTTTACTGGGAAATGAAATGTGAGTTTTATAGAATCATAAAATCATCAGAATCGTATTATCATTATAGCTGGAAAAGACCTTCAAGAGCATCGAGTCCAACCATAAACCCCTCAACATTATACCTGTTAAACCATTTCCCCCTGCCTCACTACAACCTCCTTTGTGATAGTTGTAGAGTGATGTCTTTATCGCTTGTCTTTCATCATCTTCTCTAAACTTAAGTAAGTCCAGCTCCCTTAGCTGCTCTTCATATGCTCTGTGCTCCAACTTCAGCTTCATTACCCTTCTTTGGACAAGCTCCAGGGTCTCCATGTCTTTCTCGTAGTGAGGGGCCCAAACAGAACACAGTATTTCAGGTATGGCCTTAAAAGCATCAAATACTAGGGTACGATCACCACATTAGTCCTGCTGCCTACACTATTGCTCAGAGAAGCCAGGATGCCATTGGCCTTAGCCATCCGGCCACAAGGCTGGCTCATGTTAAGCTGTCTGTTGACCAGCACCCACAGGTCCTTTTCTGCCCTGCAGCATTCCAGGCACTCTATTCCAAGTCTGTAGAGTTGCATGGAGTTGTTGTGACAAAATTGCAGGACCCAGCTCTTGGCCTTGTTGAACCTCATATAGTTGCTGTCAAATCACCGATTCAGCCTGTTCAGATCCCTCTGTAGAGTCTTCTACCTCAAGCAGACCAACTCTACCTCCCAGTTTGGTGTCATTTGCAAATTTGCTGAGAGTGCACTCAATTCCCCTATCCAGACCCTTAATAAAGATCTTGAAGAGGACTGACCACAACACTGACCCCTGGAGGACACTACTTGTGACCATTCACCATATGGATTTAACTCCAAAATCTTTAGACACACATCCACAGCCACAACCTTTCCCTCATTCACTAGGTGAACCACTTGATCAAATCAGCACAATTTCTGCCTCTGTGAAGTACCTGTACACCCATGAATGTAGCAGGGAGAACAAACATGAGGCATGACAAGTCTACATGATTTTGAAGAGCTATGATCCCATTGGAATTACTGAGACATAGTGGGATCACTCACAGCGATGATAGACACAGACTCTTTAGGAAGGACACTCAGGCAAGGTAAGGAGAAGATTTGTCCTTTGTGTGAAAGATCACCTCAGACGAAGGGCGCTCTGCTAGTGTTGAAGAGTAAGGAAGGCCAAAGCTTCTGGGTCAAGAGGAGCAAGAAAAGAAATATGTGCTGGGTGTCATCCTCAGACATGTGATCAGGAAAAAGCAGCCTTCTTCAGGCAACAGGAGGAAGACTCGCATTTGCAAGCCCTTGTCCTCACAGGGTCTTGATCTGGCTCTCTACTTCCTGGATGAGCAACACAGCAAGACACAACCTCCATCCAGGAAGCTGACAGTGGATGCGGTTCAGGTCAGTCTCTTCGCTTCAGTAATGCTATGGCAATGACCACACTGATGAGTGTGCCCAGGGGAGAGCTCTGAGGAAAAGGAGACATTCTGGGCATCCATTGCCCCACCAACAGAATGGTCGCAAAGAGTACTCCTTCCTACTCCTCAATGACAGGCCCAAGAAGCCGCCTCTAGCTACAGGTGACGTGAGAGCAGGACTGCAGGTGGTCAGATGTCTTGAAATTCAGCAGAAATGACCAACTCCAGATTTGAGTATGACAAAAAAAAAAGGAGATTTCCCTCTTCTATTAGGAATCTGCTTTGAACCAGTCCCTCAAGTCATCATCCATGCTAGAGCAAAGGAAAGTATGTTGGTGCCTATTGACCTCGAAGGTGGTTTCCCCGATATGATGTCACCTCCAAGGTGATTGTCCAGATATGATGCAATCTCTGATCACCATTGCTGGTGACCCTGCAGAAGATGGTCAGGCTCAGACAAGCTCGCTTGTTTGGTTTCCCCCATCTTTCGAGTCAGGCTTTTCTTTTTGGGGCTTCTCACCTACAATGTGTATTTGGGGAAAAAGAAAGACTTAACTTGAGACTGAAAGAGATTATGTGAATCAGCCTCTGGAATGGAAAGAAATCTGAAGAAACCAAATCCCTGTTATCTGAACATGTCCACTCCTGTGAAAATATCTGAAAGTAAAAGAGGGTTGGAAAGGGGAAGTGTGTGTGTCGGAAATAGATTCAGGTCTGTGAGCATCGAGAGCATTTTCATATTTGCAGCATGCTTGGAGGATGAAATTCTGCTTGCAGTCCTGGGACACATTGCTTGGGTCTGCAGTTTGGTGTAACAATGGGACTCCTGTTGGAAACATCCAATATTTTTAAAATATAAATCTCACATAGAAACTGAGAGTGGCTGCACCTCTCACACAGTCTTGTATTTAAGCTAGAGGAGTGGATGGCCTTGGATCGTGTTTATAAATCATTGTCTTACTGAGATATTCATAATATTCCCACCCCAGAACCCACTTCTTCTGGAGCCTCTCCATCTCTGTCAGTCCTTTCCACCTGTTACCTTCCCCTGAGTGGTTCACATCAAATATCTCAGCCTGGCACACAGTCATGAAAGAACTGCTGCCATTTGGCTCCTGTGTGTGTGAACAGGAGTGTGGGGCACACACCAGACTGCTCACCAGACAAATGCAGGCCTTCTGTGATAGGACATGGAGGGTGCAGAAGAGCAGAGCCCAGGCTATTTCCTGTGTTGCATGCACACACTGGGGAAGCTCTGCCTGGTCCATCCTCCTAGAGCAGTCCCTCATATCACTCCTTTCTGCGCTGACTACTCATCTCAGGGGTGTTGTGGAAAATGGCCATCTCCATTCTTCTGCACATCTCTCCATGCCCAACACGTTTCCAAAGACAGCATGAGAGCCCTTGTCCCTGCAGTCAGTCCAGCAGCTCCTGCTGCTCCAAGGGCAGAGCAGCCTGCCCTGAGCCGATGGCCTGGGTCCAGCCTATGGTTACTAGAAGATTTCACGGGGACCAGGAACCTGTCTTCTGGAGTCCTGTAAGCTCACAGCCAAATTGGCAGGCCCTGTTATTGATTTGGGTATATTTTCAGCTCCATATTTTCAAGATGTCAGCTATGTGTCTGAGAAGATCCTCTTGTGTTTTAAAGTTGCCCATTACCTGCTCCTGACAGTACTCACAGGATTGAAATGGAAGCCTAACTCTAACATCACCAAGTTGTGATTAGCTCTTAGCCTGTATACACACACCAGAGCACAAGAGGACAGTGTGGGAATGAGGAGAATAGCTCTGGAAAGAGAAAGTCCTGCTGCTGCAAGTGGAAGTGTCCCCAAGAAAACTGCAGCCCCCATGCGAAGGCTGCAGCCAGGAAATGCCTGCTGTAGCAACAAGGGGACAGTCCTGAGGAGTAGAGAATCTGTTCCCACAGGTTGCATCCAGACTCTCCTCCCCTCCACTCCCACTCCACTGTGAGCACTGGAGCACTGCAGAGGGAAAAGACCAGCTCACAGGGACACCAGGCTGGTACCCTCACAGGAAGGAGCGTGAGATCACACCCTGACCCTGGCCAGGAGAGCTGTGCTCTTCTAATGAACATGAGACCCATGCTTTCAGCACATCTTCACTTGACAGAGCCCTTGGTGTCATTGCCGAAAGAGACACCACAAAGGGAAACTCTCTGCATTGTGCTGTAGGAATCTGAGTGAGCTGAAACTGCAGGTTATGAGGTCCCCACATCTTTGCTGGTGAAGGGAGAAGTCCTTCTTTCTGTTTAAACAAGATCTCTGGATCAGAATCAGAGGATTCCTGAGAAAAAGTGGCATGAACCAAAACATTTTTTCTTTTAATAGCTCTGTAGCAATTACAATAGCAATGTGACATAAAAGTCAGTAAGAAATGAACAACAGCCTTGATGGTAGCTCCCGTGGGAATGGGGAGGAGATGCACATGGGACACTTACTGGTGCTGACATTGAAACTGCTGAAGCAATTTTCTCAGCGCAACCTTGAGCTCCTTGTTCCTCAAGCTGTAGATGAGGGGGTTCAGTGCTCGGGGTACCACTGCGTAGAGAACAGCCACCCCCAGATCCAGGGGTGGGGAGGAGATGGAGCGGGGCTTGAAGAAGGCGATCATGATTGTGCTGACAGACAGGGAGATTACAGCCAGGTGAGGAAGGCACATGGAAAAGGCTTTGTGTCGACCCTGCTCAGAGGGGATCCTCAGCACAGCTCTAAAGATCTGCACACAGGACAGCACAGCAAAAACAAAGCATCCAAATACTAAACAAAGAGTAAATACCATAATAACAGCTTCCCTGAGATAGGAGTCTGAACAGGAGAGCTTGAGGAGTTGGGAAATTTGATAGAAGAACTGCTCCACAACATTGCCCTGGCAGAGTGGTATTGAAAATGTGCTGGCAGCCTGCAGGAGACCACAGAGAAAACCACTACCCCAGGCAGCTGCTACCATTTTGACACAAGCTCTGCTGCTCATGAGGGTGCCATAGTGCAGGGGTCTGCAGATGGCCGCAGAGTGGTCATAGGCCATGACCGTGAGAATAGAACACTCTGCTGTAAGCAGCAAAAACAGGAAAAAGACCTGGGCAGCACATCCCAAGTAAGAAATGACCCTGGTGTCCCACAGCGAATTGGCAATGGATTTGGGAAAACAGTAGTGGAGATGGAGCCAATATCCATAACAGAGAGGTTGAGAAGGAAGAAGTACATGAGGGTGTGGAGGCGGTGGTCGTAGACTATGGCTGTGATGATGAGACCATTGCCCAGGAGGGCAAACAGGTAGAAGCACAGAAACACCTCAAAGTGCAAGAGCTGCAGCTCCCGTGTGTCCACAAATGTCAGGTAGAGAATGTCATTGAAGGAGCTGCTGCTGGACATCTGCTGTCTTGAAGCATTGGAGGACTGTTCAAGGAAGAAGAGATTAGAGAAGTTAGTACAGAGTGCCATGAGCAGAACTTTCTCACAACTCCCTTCCATGCAGTAAACAGTTTCTCTCTTCTCATCTCGGCAAAACCGTCACTGAGCTCCATAGCTTGAGCTGCATTTTGTACTGATTTTGCTGTGAGGACATAGAAATCATGCGGCTTGTTCCTGCACTCACAGTGAGCCACTGTGATTCCTAAGAGCAAAAGGAGTCCTCATAGTGTTAATGCAGAGTGAGGAGAGCCCCTTTCCTAACCTTGTTATCACCTGCTCTCTGCTTTCACCTCTGAGGTACAAGACCTTTTCACACGTTACTCCAGAAAGAAATGACACCACTGAGCACAGAGGAATCTATTACTAAAGTGCACATCAACAAACTCTGCACCCTTCCTCAGATGATCTCAGGATCCGCAGAATCGGTGTCTGAACTAGATCTGAAGTCCCTCACCAGGTAGGGCAAGAACAGGAGCAGCATGGACAAGCGGGAAACACAGAGCAGTACCATGATATTTCTGCTGAAAGTGGAAGACAGAAGGAGAGAGAAAGGGCACTGAGAAGTATGAGATTCTTCTCAAATGGAGACTAGACCTGCCCTGCAGGGGGTCTCCCCTTCCACCCAGAGCTTCTCCCTGCAGTCCCCAGGCAGGCTGACTCTTGACCCTTGCAGGCAGCAGAGTCACTGGCCCAGGCACACAGCACCCTGGGGCGGCAGGGACACTCTGACAGTGTGGCAAGGAATCCCTGCTCTGAATACCTCCTGCTCCACACTAGGGAAATGGGGAGAGCCATCCTGGCAGATTCTATCAGCCATTGGATGTGGTAGCTTTAGAGGACTCCTCAGGGTACCTCATGGTCATTGCCTGACAAGGCAGAGACTTACTGTGTTAGGGGTTATGAAGATTTCTCGACCACAGAGCTCTCAGACATCCACCCATTTCTGAATATCTTTAACTTCTTTCTGTCTCACTTGTCTCGCTCACCTTACTTGTCTCAAGTTGGCACATGCTGGAAATGCCCAGAGCTCTGCTGCTCTTTGCCGGGGAGTTTCTTCTGGACACACTGCTGCTGGGTTGCCATGAGCTCCACCCCAGGAGCATGATCATGCTTGGAAGAGTGACACAGCTGGAGGCGTGACTTGATTTCTCCTTTTGCTCCTTCCTCCTTCTCCTGGAAAATCATAGAATCATAGAATCATAGAATGCCTAAGGTTGGAAGGGACCTCTAGAGGTCATCTAGTCCAACCCCCCT
>JAUBNY010000544.1:4239-16974 GCA_032275445.1 Crypturellus soui | reverse complement strand
TGATCCCTAGAGGTCTCTTCCAACCTTAGGCATTCTGTGATTCTTTGATTCTATGATTCTGTCTACAGCATTTGCTCTGCCAGCTCCTAGCATGAGACAGTGCTGGGCTTTCCAAGAGAGCCCACTAAATTAAAAATCCTCAAAGAAGCAAGCTGCAGGGGCTCAGCCATCCTGCTTGCCCTGCTTGCTTGGCCCTGGATGCAGGGCTTGGTAGTGTTCTTGCAGTCCCAGGAAAAGTCTCTTGCTTAGCTCCTCAGTCAATGTCTTTTGCTACATAAACCTTTACAAACTGAAGCTTGATTTCTTTTTCCTCTTAGGTGATAACCAGACCGATCAGTTTTCAGCTAATGGGAGAGAGAAGGACACTGAGGCTCCACTTTCTGCCAGCACCTGCCAGGAGGCATCTGTGAGCGCATACACTGCCCCCAGCGACAGGTCCTCTGCGCAGGTATGCAGGCTCTGCACAGAAGTTCTCGCAGGGGGAGCCGTGAGTCACAGCCGGGGGCACGCGGAGCATCCTGGTTCAGATCCTGCAGTGCCGTGGGGGCAGGAACTCGCAGAGAGTACTGCCACACACCACCTCTCTTGGCTCGGGAGCAGCATTTGCTCCCTGAGGACATGTTGTCTTCCTGGGGTGCAATGCATTTTTACACAAAGCCTCTCAAATCCCCAGAAATGGCTGGTTTCCAGAATCTCTTTCTACATCTCCCTCTGCCTCTCACTTGTCCCTGAGCCAAGGCACATGCAATTGCTGAAGCACAGGTGTGCCCAAATGTGTTTGGTGGCCACTTGTGCTCCAGAACTCACACTTAGAGTACATCAGTCAGTTGCACTCAGTAGCCCACAGTCCACACTGCTCATTTCTCCTCTGATGAACAATCAGGCCTGACAAAAATGGGTAGCATGCTAGTGCTGGCACTTGGCTGAGCACACTGTGTATGGACGTTGTAGAGTGCTCTAGAGCTGCAGCTGTGGACACTTGCTGTGGCCTCCTGCCAGACTGGAGATAAGGAGACCTGTGTTCCCTGGTCTGAGGTAATTTCAGAGCCAGTAGCCAGCAGCCTTGAATTGCTCAACCTTGCCGTAAGCAGGGCATAATGGTCACAGGAAAGCAGAGAGGTTAGTAAATGAGGAGAGCTCTAGTGGTACAACCAGCCATCTTTGTTCAATTTTCTCTTCTAGCTAGCACTCAGAGGCCTTTGAGGGCCCATTGGGGAAATCCTAGAGCAGCTGTGTGCTAGAGATTTGTGTGCTGATCCCTGGCAAGGTGTTTTATGAGTGTGAGAGATGATCCGTTCCTATTCAAAATGTCAAGCAGATCTTGACATGGTTTGCCTTTCTGAAGATGACAGCACCACCCAGCTCCTGGAGAGAGCTAACCCACCAGTCCCGCATGGAGGGACCTTGAAGGACCAGGGACTTCAAATTAATATTACATCTTCACAGCATCTGCTGAGAAATCACTCAAACTAGGAAATACTGAAAGAGCTCTAGCCTTCCTGATAATGGGACAGCTCTTTCCACCTCCTCTAGAGACAGGTCCACAAGAAAGAGCTTTAGTTGTTTTGGAGCCAGGGAATAACTGTGTGTGTGTATGTGTGTGTGGGTGCACACAGAGCAGATAGGTGGGGTATCTGTTCTTGTGCACATCTCCACGTGTGTCAGTTCTGAGGCTGCTGCTGAAGCGGAGAGTGGAAATCAAGGCCTGAGTCATTTCCTCCACCACACTGTAATCCACTAGCATGAGCTTAGGGTGCCTGTAGGACTCTTTGATTTAGAAAATCTCACCTTCATGATTTTAGAAATTAACTTTGATTCCCAGCTGTCTGAACCCTCCAAAACCTCCAAAAACTTTGGAGGTCTGAGGACTCCAAAACCAAGATATGTGCCCTTTGCAAGCAACTTTTCCTTCTGCAAAGCAGCAGGCTCTTTCTGCTGGTATTCAGCCAGCTTCCTCTTTGGGAAACAGAAATCTCACCAGAATAAATGAGCATATTCACTGAACAATTTTTCCTCGTTTCTGCTACAGAGCCAGGGAATTGAGGAGCTGATTAATCAGATAAAGACCATGATGACCCAAATTGTGTCCAAATTATCGAAGATCTTAGACACAGCTGTGAGAGATGATGGTGAGAAAACTGAAGGGCGATGTGATGCAGCTTCAGAGCAACTCCTGTTCACTTCAGACAACTCTGGCAGCTGTAGCACATGCCAGGAACAGCTACCTGGTTCTTTTGGAAGCCTTCCCTCCCACACCACTCAAAAGTTCTTCACAGTAACAAGCATAAACAGCACTCACCTCCAGCAGAAGGCTGGGTCGGCAGTGGAAGAGTTGCCAAAGAGGTGTCTTTTGAGTCATATTTTCTCTAGTACTCCTTCGGGGAATGGAGACAGCCAGCTGCCCAGGTTGAACATCAGAGATGTTGACTCAGCCAGTGAGCAAGGCAATATTCTGAAAAATGCCTTGGAACAGCAAGCAGCCCTAGAAGCCCCGAGTGCAGTGGAGGTAGCTGAGGCTGTGGTTGAGAAAGTGTTCAAGAAGGTGGAAGACTTGGGTTGGTCTGTGTGTGTTTTACGCGAGGCTCCCATCACGTGCCATGGAAGGTGTTTCAGCAGCACTGAAAACACTGAGCCTTCTGCGACCCTCCATCTGAATCTTGAGAAGGAGATTGGATCGGCAGCTGAAGAGATTGTAGCAATTGTTCTGGATAAGCTTGATAAGGTTTTAACATCTAGCCTGTCAGACGTGTCAGAACCAAGGCCATCAGACAGGATCTGGGAGAAGTTCGCTGGCAGAGAAGCTGCACAAGCTGCTCCATCGGGGAAAAACACAGCCACACAACTTCCAGCCAATGACTGGCCATTTTCTCTGGATTGTGTTGAGAAGCTCACCAAAGAAGCTGTTGAAAGTGTTGCAGTCATCTTGGACTCATTTGTAGCCTTTCACTTGAATCATGACTTCAACTGCCAATTTTCTGAAAGAGTAACATTTCCTACTGAAACTATTACCGATAACCAAGAGCAGTCATCCCAGAGAACTTATTCAAACCAGTTAGCAAAAGATGGAGAAGCACAGCTTGGAACCCTTGGACATAAGACACCAGAAGCAGCAAATGAAAAGCAGTTGCCAATGTTCAAAGCATTTCCACAGGTTCCCCAGTTATATCGAGAAAGTCTCATCCAAGATGCTGTTCCCAGATTTCAGCACTTTGGTTCCCAAGTATATGATTATGCCAAGATTGCTGTCTACAGTGTCCTTGAAATCCTGTGCAAGAAGTTAGATGATGAAACTAAACAAAAGGCAGATGCTTCATGGAATAGATCAGAAGAAGATGATGAATCATTAGCAAGTGAGATAGTAGATTCTGTCTTAGATCGGTGTTTGACTGACTTTCCTTCAGACCCGGATTTTGGATGGTGTATGGCAGAAAAGCAGACACCATATGTAAACAAGGCGTATCCTGCTCTGGACGCTCCCTGGCCACAGGGAAGAGAAATACCTGTGAGAAACTTAGAAAAGATTCAGCAAAGAAACAGCCTCCCACCTGTCAATGTGCCTGGAACGGTCATTTATGCAGAGGATGAAACACAAAGTGAAGAGGAAATGCTTAGTAGCCTCCTGCCATCCATTCTCCAAGACCATATGCCAAGGGCTCAGATCCCACTACAGGGGATCCACAAGTCCACCTATTACATTGCTGCATCTACAGAGAGCGCTTCAAAGCCGCAGTGGGATTCCGTACCTACACTGACTTCCGGTAGCACTAGAGAGAACCTGTCCATGCTAGGCCAGCAATTCCCAAGAAAGCCCTTCCCTCCAGCACATGCAAAGCTGCCTTGGCACAGGGCTAGGCTGCAGAGAGCAGCGCCTGAGCAGAGGTGCTCCTCACGGGAGACCAGCGAGGCAGAGGAATGCCCGTGGGACGAGGCAGCGCTGGCTGGGAACCTGGTGGAAGGCATCCTGCGGAGATGTGCGGCTCCAGGCTGTGACTCAGAATCCTCTGAGTAAAAAAGATTTTCTTCTGCTTGAATGAAACTTGTTTCTTTCAGTATGTGTCTATCAGCCCCATTCCTCTCCCTGCACCACAAGCAAGAGTCCAGCTTCTTTAATGCCCAGTACAGTCAGATTTTTTGACAGGTTAATAAGATCTCGTCCCCTTGCCCCGGGCCTTCTCTTCTCCGGACTGAACAATTCCCACTCACTCACCCTCTTGCCATAGGACACATGGGATGCGGCTGTGGTGGTGGCAGGGACAAATTTAGAGGTAAAGTGAGACCTGTTGAAGGGTAGTGGGGGAATCCGGGACCAGTGTTGGGTACACTGAGGTGGGGGTCGGCAGGAATTGATCTCTTCTCCAGAATAACTATGACTAGAACAAGAGGAAGTGGCCTCGAGTTGTGCCAAAGGAGGTTCAGATTAGACATTAGGAAGAATTTCTACATGGAAAGAGTAGCCAAGCATTGGAACAGGCTGCTTAGGGAAGTGGTGGAGTCACCATCCCTGGCAGCGTTCAAGAAAGGTGTAGATGAGGTACTCAGGGATGTGGTTTAGCAGGTGTGATGCTGAAGGGTTTATGGTTAGATTTGATTATCTTGAAGGTCTTTTCCAACCATAATGATGCCAGCAATAATGCAGCTTATCTGTGGAAATGACTTTCAATCAATCATCCCATCAATAGTAGGACAACCATATGCCTGGGGAGCTATCCTTGCATGGCAGTGGCTGTGTGCCAGGATCTGACTTGAGTGAGCAGGAGCCGGTGGAGATGTACAAGCCCATGTGAGCCCACAGGAACCCATCAAGGCCCTTACAAGCTTGTATGGGTCTATGCCTGTTTTTACAAGACCATAGAGGACCTTAAAGCTTGCACAAGCCCTTGCAAGCTCAAAGGGCTCAACGAGGCCTCTACACATTTGTACAGGTTGCTGCAAGCCCACAGGAGCCTGTGAAGGAATTTTAGGAGTCTGCATAAGCCCACAAGAAGCCATAGAAGCCTTTACAAGCTTGTACAGGATTGCTCAAACGTGAGGGAGCACAAAGTGGCCTTAATGAGCTAGTATGAATCCATGCAAGCCCACAGCAGCCTGTCAAGGACTTTACAACTTCGTATGTACCTGTGCAAGTTCTTACAAGGTTGTAGAGGCCCTTAAATTATTGTATAGTAGCCATTGCAAGCCCTCATGAGGACAGTGAAGGTTTTGCAAATGGTACTGGTCCATTCAACCCTGCAGGAGCCCACGGAGGTCTCTAACAAGCACATACTAGCCTGCAGGAGCCTGTTGAGGTCTTTACAAGTTTGTATAGCCCTGTGCGAGTCCTTACAAGGCAGTAGAGGATCTTAAAAGCTTGTATGACACTGTACTAGCCCTTGTGAGCTCACAGGAGCATGTTGAGGCCTTTACAAGATTGTCCAGGTTGGTGCAAGCCTATAGGAGCCTGTGGAGAAGTTTTATGAGTCAGAGCAAGCCCAGAGAAGAAGTCTGTACAAGCTTCTATGGGATTGCTGCACCCAGACTCCTCTCAGAAGGAGTTTGGAAAGCAAGGTGATCCAGTCTGAACCACATGACCCTTGATGGGGTCCTTGATTACTCTGTGTGTATCTTGAACCTCCATGCATTGCCATAGAATCTCGTGAAACCATTCTCCACATCAATAAAAACGATCATTATTTCTTTAACAGGAGTGCATTGTGCCACTCACCCCCCACCACTCTCTTCATGACATTCTCATTGCTGCCATCGCATGTCCAAAAATCAGTACTGCAACAGTAAGGCATGCGCAGGGCCTTCTTCCGTGCTAGCTTATGTTATTGTATGTCTGCAGAACAGTACTAAACAGTTAGGAGGGGGCACACGCAAGCAGTGCACTCTGGTGCTATCGCTACTGCCACTGGGTGTCAGGAAATCAACACTGCAATAGAGGAGGGTGCTCACAAGTGCAGTGCCCTCCTGCATTCTCGTTTCTGCCATTGTGGGTCCACAAAAAGATACTGGAACTGTGAGAGGAGATGCACAAGCTCATTGCACCCCAGCATGCTCTCTCCTGCCATCGCCTGTCTGCAAAACAGCTCTGGAAGAGTGTGGAGGGGCACACACATGCAGTGCTCTCACTGCTTCCATCGTATCTCCACTAATGGGTACTGCAACACTAAGGCCAAGTGTGCATGCACAGGGTGCCCTGGCACTATTGCTCTAGAGATCATGTATCAAAAAAATCAATACTGTAATATTGGGGGGGTTGCACAGAAGCACAGTGCTACCCCACATGCTCACCTGAGCCATCAGGTGTCCACAAAACAGTACTCAAATGGTAAGGGCAGGGGGACACACATGCACACTGCACTCTGGCATGCTTGCTGCTGCCATCACACAGCCACAAAATAGTACTGCAAAGCTAAGGAAGGTTGTGCATGGGCAGTGCGCTCCAGCACACATCCTACTGCCATGGCGCGTGGGAAAAGGTGGGCATGCATTCGAAGGATGGTACTTCGACTCTAAGGTGGGCATGGATTCAGCACTCTGGCATGCTCACTGCTGCCCTCAAATATTGGAAAAATCCCTACAGGAATGGTAAGGAAGGGCACGTGCACAGTGTGCTCTAGCCAGCTCCCATCACATGTCAGAAAATTAGTACTTCAGCCCGCCAGGTGTGGTTGCAGTGCTAGGGCCTCGATGACAGGCACAAGCCAGAGGTTACCTACCAATAAATCCTAATCCACCTACACTCGCTATATATAATAGATTCACCAAACCACTTACACTGACAGTCTTAATGACAGCCAAGATGCTTATGCTAGCTACATATAAAGACAGACTCCAAAAGCTACATATAAAAGACATAGTCTCGCCAAACTATTTACACTGAATGTTTTAATGACAAACCAGGCGCTGGTCTGGTTTTAGGGACCAGGGATATTTTAGGGAATCCTCCCAACTGCAGCCTGGGCTCTGGCCCAAGCCCAGGTCTTGGGTGGTCAGGAAGGCCGTCACCAGATGTATTCAAAGGTTACCTATTGAAAACAAGGCAAAAATAAATGGATTCGGGAAGATGGGAACAGATTTTGTTAACCGGATGCCACATATCGTAAACAGCATCAACAGAAAGAATGTGTTGAAAGACAAATATGTGGCTTGCAGAATCAGGTGGTAATGTTACAATGTCAAAATTAGCTATTTGTCAGAAAGTTGGATCAGGCTATGGTTGAAAAGGCTGTATTTGGGTTGCACAGTATAAATATAAGAGAAGGGGACAGGTTAACCACAAGAAAGTGCATGCTATTATCACCGAAAACCAGGAATAAACCTCTTAACACCAATGTAATATTAATAATTAATTTAATATTAATAACTATTCAGTTTATTGCAGCACTGGGTGCGTGAGGGATAGCTCCACTTATCGTGCACACCCTAAAGTGTGCTCGCTTAAACTTTTATTTCTCTATTAGCTACATATGCATTAAACTCTAGGACTAATCAAACATATTCATTCTATTTCCCAGAACTAATTACGATATACCCCATCTTTGTGCACGTGCGCCCTGTGTCCCTTTTGTGGTCTCTGGTGGTCTTTCGAGACCCCCTGGTGGTTGTCTCACCATGTCCACTTGATGATGACCCAAAACTGCACATCCATATGCCATTCTTGCTCAGAGGCCCTGTTTCGGGCCTACTGCCCAGTTCCAGACAGTTCTTTGAAGATATGGTGGTCCTCATCTTAGTTTTCAACTGGTCTTTGCTGTTTTTGTCCATATTCTCTCATGATGTCCCAGGAGCATCTGCTGTTTTATCTGTATTTTCCGGCAACAACAGTGAAAACATGCCTTTGGATGAATTCTCTTCTGGGGTTTCTCATAACTGTTCTCCTCTTTGAGACTTCCAAAGTAGGGTCTCTTTGGGAGTTTCACTTATACTGCACTTAGGCTCCGTAGTTCTGGTAATACCTTCGGTTCCTCCTGCAACACCGTCGAGAACAGCACACCATAAGTGTGGGACAACACTGAACTACTACACAAGTTATAAGAATTATTAAAGAAAAATTAAGGAATTATTATTAAAATAGTGTGTAGCAAAGATGACAATCATCCACTGAGAGAAATCTCTCCTATTTCCCCTAAAAGTTTGTTTAACCATGTGGTTTCCATATCCTTTCTAAGATCTTGGGCGTGTCAGGCCACCTTTTGAATCTGATCTATTTGCTTGTTAAGGTCCTCAGTGACATTAGGAATATGATTGCAACAGCAATCTGAATTTAACTTCAGATACCCACAGACTCCCTGTTCTTTAGCTTGTAAGAGGTCTAGTGTAAGGCGGTTCTGAAGTGTTACCCTTGTATTCGCCTGCTTGCTAAGCTGTGAAAACCCTTTATTGCTTTTGCTAATGTTTCTACCTGTCATGTAAGGTTTTCAAGCAGAAGTCTTTTTTTCAGAGCCATCATCCCAGGCATTAAAAGACTTTGTAGACCCCAGCCAATTTTAACAGAAGTGCTTGGCACCTGCCAATCGTCTTCTTCATTCTCAGGGGCTCTTTTTATTTTTTTTCTTCAATATTGGGGCTTAATAAGTGTTCTTTTCCAAGTTGGGCATAACACAAGCAATGCCAAAGTTACTGGGTTGCTTATATTAGTATTGACAGTTGCTTGGTCCATAGCCCATCTCCAAGGACCCACACACTGTATCCAGGTGCTGGAATGGTGAATTTATCACATCCTGGAATTTCATTCAGTCTAAAATTCCAATTAACTGCAGAGACGTATCTCCAATTTCCTTGTAGTCTCTTTGCCCAAGTTATGGGGCCTTTCCTCAAAAAATTGCATTCTGGTAATTGTGACACCCCGGGAACAGTATGGTTATGTGTGACACACACAGTTAGAAGCTCTGCTACTACCCCTTCTCCTGCACATTCAGCCACCCACGCAAGGAAAGGAGCTTCCAGTGGGTTTGAGCCTCCTGGGCAGGAAGAGCTCCATTGATGCTCAAACAGTTCTGTCCTCTCCTTTCCTCCATAGCGTTGGATCCTGCATTACATCACTTCCTCTCGGCCTACATTTGTTTTCTTTATTCAGATAATAGGTTGCATTTGCTCTTCTTATGGCTCCTGTTATGTTATCCAGTTTTAGCAGATCTTTCATAGTTATTGATGTTATGCCCCAAGGCAGGGGATCTGCTGCTGAGTGAGGTATAAGGAGGCAGGCTGTAACACTTGAAAGCCTGTTCATTCTTCCCAATCCTTTCACTATGCTCATTACTATATTATTCTCCCAATTTATCATTTATCATCTACTGCTCTCTTGTCTAGGTAAGGCAGAGGAAGCCCTTGCAAGATGACCAGAGAGATATCTGTAATGAGCGTGTGTATCACAGTGTTCTGCTGTGCTTGGGTCCTGCCTGCAAACTCCATCATTCACTTTGTTCATCCTCAGACCTTCAGTCACTCATCTGCAGACCACCATCCACTTACAAATTCTTGACACACTTTTCTCAGTACTGCAAACCAAACAAAGCTGAGACTTTAATGTAAGGTTCAGCTGGGGTTGAATTCCCCGGTCTCCATCAGTAACGTTCATCTGATGCCATCAATTTGACTGCCTTTAGAGCAGGATCCAACTTTTCTGCTTGTGGACATTCATTTTTCCAGTGTCCCATTTTCTTGCAGACTGCACACTGATCTGATGTAAGGCAGGGCCCTTTAAAAGGAGAGGCTGCTTTTCCCGTCCTCTTCCCATTCCTGGATTGCTTCTGTTAACCGCCCCCTCACCCCTTCCTCTCAGAAAACTTCTTCCCCAGAGGATAATTTGTGCTTGAGCGAATGCACTGCAGTGTTATGCTTGTTCTCTTCTTCTCCGTTATTATATACCTCACATGCAGTCCCCATTAACTGAGGTATTGACATTCCTAGTATACCATCCACTTTCTGAAGTATTCACTCCTTCCAATTCCTTAAATCTGATACCGGCATTCCCTCTGCTCCCACTGCCTATCGCAGTGTACTGCTGTGCTTGGGTACTGCCTGCAAACTCCATCCTTCATTTCGCTCATCCTCAAACCCCCAGTCGCTTACAAACACCTTCTCTTGTCCTCCATCATCATTACCACAATCAAATCAGCTTCAAATCAGATATCTGCAATTTACATTTCTTTCTTGTTTTAGGATCAAAAAAAAAAAAATCTACATATGGGATTTCATCCCACTTATGCACCTTTCCTACCTCCTGCAAAACAGCATGTTACAAAATTGTGTTACATCTTAAATTTTCATGCTTTGACCTCCCTTTTCACTCTTCCAGAGTGTATAGCGGCCACCAATGATTACAATACTGCACAAGTTGTTTCCAAGTAAGGGGATCTCCCCCTACTATTCTCCAATATTTTAAAATGTATCCCAGAGGAGATCTTTTCACTATCCCTTCCTCCCTTCCTTCCAGGGAACAAATATTACGCATCATATTGATGCATTATGGGTCTGCCCCGGCTTTTTCCTACAACAGTCACCAAATGCACAGTTCAGACTAGAGCAACCGACACGAGAATACCAATGCCGACAACCGACAACCAGGAATAAACTTCTAATCACTGATGCAGTATTAAGAAGCAGGAATTCACTTTATTGACGCACTGGGTGCATGGGGAATAGCTTCACCTATAATTTACACCTTGAGTTGTGTTTGCTAAATCTTTTATTTCTCTATTATCTTCATATGCATTCATAATTAATATAATGCATATAAAAATGCAATAATTGATAATTAATATTATTATTATCAAAATATGCATTACATCTGGGAGCTCCATCCTTTATACTGGTCCCGGAGCCAGGTGCCCTTTTTCAGCAGCCTCCTTTGCGGCTTTATCAGCCAATCCATTTCCCACGTGTACTGCCGTCCGGCCAAATGGATGTTCTTTACAATGCATTATGGTCACCTCTCTCAGCCGTTTTATGTCTGGCAGATGCTGAAGAATATCTTCCTTATACTTGATGTGTGATCCTTGAGAAGATAACAGCCCTCTCTCTTTTTCCAGATTGATCCGTGAACACGGACCACCCCGAACGCATATGTGGAATCAGTCCATAGATTTACCTTTTGTCTTTGACTAATCTGAGAGCCTGGTCAATGCCACCAACTCTGCCTTCTGTGCTGATGTTTTGGCAGGGAGGGACTCTACCTTTAACAACCGGGTAGTGTCCAGCAATCCATCCTCCAGCTCATACAAGACTGCTGCCATCTATGAACAACTCCAAATCAGGATTAGTTAATGGCTCATCCCTTAGATCCTGTCTGCCTGAATACACATGTTCCATGCTCTGCAGGCAATCATCATGTAGAGGGTCAGAGTCCCCTGATTTGGAATTCAAAAACACTGCTGGGTTAATTCCTGTAGGTCGTTTTAAGCTCCACATCATCCTGTTCTAACAGGACAACCTGATGTTTCAGCATGCGTCTGGTAGACAACCAATGTCCTCTTTTGGTTCCACAACGGATATTAAAATATGCAGCACATAGACTGTGATCTCCTGTCCAATCACCAGCTTTCCAGCTTCCTGAATCAGAAGGACCGTTGCAGCTACTGCCCGCAAACCTCCTGGCCATCCTTTACTCACATTGTCCAGCTGCTTGGAGAAGTACCCCACAGCCCTCCTCCACACCCCCAATTCCCGAGTCAGCACTCCCATGGCAAGGTGCTGCCATTTGTGTACAAACAGCTCAAAGGGCTCTGATAAATCAGGTAATCCAAGAGCTGGTGCCGACATCAGGGCCCTTTTCAAGTATTTAAGGCTCTTTGACATTCAGGGGTTCACAATAGGTGGTTCTGTTCTGACCTTTTTAAGGCTTCGTAAAGGGGGGCCTTACCGTGATCCATAGTTAACAATCCCCAGTCTGCAGCAGCCGACCATACCCAGGAATGCTCTCCACTCTCGTGCCGTTCTTGGTTCTGCAGTTTGGCAGATTGCCTCTTTCCTGTCGTTTTCTAGTAACCGTTGTCCTCGTGACATCGTGAGACCTAAATAAATCACCGTCTCCTTTCCTTTCTGAGTTTTACTTCTCGATGTGTGATATCCTCCTTGTCCAAGAAATTTAACAGGCTTATGGTCATTTGTAGACATTCTTCCCAAGTTTCAGCTGCTAACAAAAGGTCACCTACATACTGCAGTATTGTTCCTTCAGGGTTTTCCTTTTCCCATAACTCCAGCTCCTTTGCCAACTGAATGCCAAATATTGTTGGGCTGTTCTTAACCCCTTGAGGCAGCACTGTCCAAGTAAGTTGCATCCTATGTCTGGTAGTGGGACTCTCCCACTCGAAATCAAATATTGCCTGAATGTTACTATCAAGGGGAATGCAGAACAAGGCATCCTCTAGATCGAGCACAGTGAACTATGCATGGTCCTCCTTTAAATCTGCTAGTAAGGTATATGGGTTAGCCACTATTGGATGGATATCTTGTACGATTTGATTTCTTGTCGTTAACTCTTGAACTAATCTATACTGCGCATTAGGTTTTCTCACTGGTAATATGGGTGTTTTATGTTCTGATTTGCATTCTATTAACAATCCATACTCCAGAAATTTACTGTACTTTCTGGGGCCTTCCTTGCTTCCAATTTGAGGGCATATTTTCTTGATCCTACTAACTTAGTCTCAGGTTTTAGTGTAACTTTGACCGCGTCCGCCAGCTTGGACCGACCGGGAATTTCTGCATCCTCTGCTTCCATCAGGATATTTTCCTCCTGCTTGTCCTGTA
>JAUBNY010000543.1:45353-67931 GCA_032275445.1 Crypturellus soui | reverse complement strand
CCACGCAGGTCTCTTGCCCCCTCTGCCTGACTTCCTACGTACAGGGATGCACTGTTGCTGGGCGCAGAGGAAGTGACACTTGAACACCAGCCAGCTCTCTTGGGCCCCGCTTCCTTCTAGGGCTCTAGCCTATGGGATTCTTCCAAGGAGGTTTCTGAAGAGGCTAAAGTTGGCCCTCCTGAAGTCCATTGTTGCAATATGATGTAATATGTTGCAATATGTTGTAATATGAAGCTCTGGAGTAGCTGAATGCAAGAGCTGATTTTTTTTTTCGCACACCACAGACTCTTAACAAAACCCGACATATTATTGCTCATTCTCCTTCCTGTTAAAATTAAAAGGTCAAGCACGGTCACTTCCTAGGGCACTTGCTGACACATGACTACCCTCAGTGATTATAGTTATTAATCTTTAGCGCAGCATCTAGGGATCCCTAATGAGCACTTATGAAAACACTAAACAGATTGTTCATAAATAATGGAAGCAGAAAGACAGCCGACCACGAAATAACCGGGGCAGTGAAAATACTACATACCCTTCTGAAAGATGTCCCAGTCCTTTGAGCTGTTAGGCCCAAGGCACTGTAAAGTAGTCACATAATGCATCAAATGAGACAAGAGTGTGTTTAACAGTACTCCTGTGAGATGGGCGCCCAATTAAACAAGATAACCCTGTTACACTAGCTGGCATTTTATAGTGTGTGCAATTATGTTTAAATCCCACTTTGTTTGTTAGATAAAGCATATTTGACAGATTTAATTCAAAATTTAAATGAAAAAAATGTCTCTGATGTTTAGGAAAGATTAGAAAAATGTACACATCCTACACATAATTACAAAATAAAACACAGACTCCTAATAGGGGTTCAGGACTTGCTCAGGCCTTTGGGTAGCTGCTCATTTGCATTTCAGTAGGTGCTTGCACTTCAGTGACGGACCAGATTCATAACATGGATATATATATATTTATATATATATAGAAATAGATAAAAGTGCTGCTTCTTCTGTGTGATGGAATTGAAAGCTACATTCTTCAGAATAAAACCTCAGCATGTTCTGCCAAGGAATTTGGGACAAACAATGATATCTGAGGAAAATGAGAAGCATGATGTGCACATTTATTACTCAACCACACAAAGTGTGATTCCCAATGAGGAGAAACAAATAAATAAACAAACAAATCCAACACCCTCCAAATATGTCCAAGTTAAGGGTGATGGGGTACAAAGAAAATAGCAAACGATTTCAGTTTAACTGTTAATTTTAGAACTATACGGAACTAATGTTAGAAGACATTTATGTAAACATCTGAAAGCAAACATTGAATGATCTTAGGGTTAAAATATTCGTAAGCAAAGAGACAGTTTAATAAAATAACATGATAAAGTGCTCTCAGATAAAAGGTGGTTACTGAAAGCAGTAAATAGTTATCATTCTTATTTGATATCGAAAGATTGTGAGATTGTAATTGCAGCATTACCTCCCTCCCTTCACATCAAAAGATTGATATTTATGAGAAAATATTCTCCAATACTACAATACAAAGTAATTAGCAATATAATATCCTTTCCAATCATAAGAAAAGGAAAGGTAGATGAGTTATGGAGTAATAAATTGTAAAAGAATATTCAGTTGGGCATAATGTGAATTTATCAAAGAAAAGAAATGATAATAGAACTATTAAGGAAGATATAAAGAACTAGGTAGCGGAGACATTATTAAGTTATATAACAAGGCATTTCTGGATAAAAATTCATACACTATTTACTATATTTATTCTATATTTAGAGCACTAACTGTGCACTTACCACATAACTTGACATCATGTCATTGGAAGAGCCTTACTGAGAGGAAACCATTTGTTTAAAGAATATTGCTTCTCCTCTTATGAGATGGGAAAACACAGTACTTCTATTTCACATTACACCAGCGAAGGAAATATCTGGGACGATTGAAGTGGTGAGGCAGACATCTACTTCAAACTTAAGAGAAAAACTGGCCACTAAATTATTGTTCCACAATAAACAACTTGCATGAAAACTCTACTAGAATGAGATGTTCTTTCTTTTAGTGAGTTTAGTCCTATTGAGAGGATTCAGAGAAAAAAAATGCTGGAAGGATCTCTTCTAGATTCAAAAGACCAACAGGAACTATAGACTAAAGGGACCTGCTTTAGGCGTTCTAAGTGATTTCTAGCACCATGCAGAACAGAAAGAGTGCGATCAGTAGTTAGATTAATTCAGGAAAGAAATGTTCAAGGCAGGAAAAACTCACAACAAACTGAGAGAAGAAAGTTTGGGGAATGATAAAATAACAGAACCTATCATAAGCTGGATTTTTTGTCAACAAAGATAGAAAGCATTACAGGGCCAAAAAGTCTCAGAACAGACTGTACAAAGTTCTCCGTAACAATACTTATCAAATAAAGTGTCACAGGATAGCAGCATTACAGGCACAGAAACGGCTCATGTCAACAAGTTTATATGCATATTTGTATGTATGTGCACCAAATACATGCAAATTTACATACACAAACACACACACATCATGTGTGGACACACAAGTGTCCACATAGGTGTGTGTCTGTGTGTGTATCCGATCATGATAATTTTTGGTTTACATTGACTATTACATGACAGCAAAATAAGTAAAGCAGGTGATTATAATTAAATGGGATTTCTTTGGGACTTCAGTCACTGCCAAGCAATATATGAGCAGCAGACTGTACAGAATTAGGTTCATGAGAGAAGAGAATGTTTTTGAGTTATTGGTCTTGAAAAGATCACCATAAATCACAGTTATATGAAGTATTTTATTTACTAAAAAAGAAATAGGACTCAATGTTCTCTGATCTGTAGTTAAATAGTGGAGTTATATTTTACTATGTCCATCCTCTCTTGACATGATATGTCACTGAAAGAAAATCTGATAATTCATTAGTTTTATAACTATATTTTTCTATCTCCAAACCTGGGTTTTTAGATATCATGCAAATCTCAGTATTATCTCAAGTTTCATTTTAAAACAAAGCAGCAAGTTACAACTTTTGGAAGAAAACCTGATATCAAATCAAAGCCTATAGTAATGTAAACGAGAGGGGAGATAGCTAATGACATTCCTCCCCACATACTTTTTAAAATCTTTTTTTTCACAATAATCACATCTTCTTTTGCATAACTGTTTATGAAAAATGAATATTTTGAGATGACAAAGACATAAAATGAACATGCTTTTAAGGAAAGGATAGACATTGCAGTTGATTCTTCTTCTTTCCTGATTTCTCATTAATTTTGTTTCTGCTTAAGCCATTTCACAGCAATCTGCTAAACAAATGGGTAGTCACATCAGAGGCCTGTGACCCCTATAAATTGTACGTGCACTAAGCCAGAAGTAATTAATATTAGCTGTCCTTGAAACCAAAAAGGAGCCTACTAAAACTGTGTAACCAAAAGCAATATAAGGCTTTTTGTAACACTGTGATGGTACGGTAAGGTAAAGTCTGTAAGTATTTAATATAAGTGAACAAGGTGATCAGCAAGGGGCAAAAACACATGATTTTTAGAGATTTAAATGGCATTTAGGCATTTAAATGGTATGAGCAAATATGTAAAAAAAATGCAAACCAGTCACTGAATTTTCAAGGTAAACAGCAGAGAACAACATAGGTTTGCAAGGGAGTGCAGATAGACAGACTTGTCACTCTGATCTCCTTGACTTTGGCCTCTGATGGGAAAACTATAAAGCCCATAACTACATAGGTATGTACTTACATTAAAAAACATAACTGCAAGGCATCAGATCCTTGCTATGGCATACTCACAGCTTATTAAGGATATGATTCTTAAAGACCAGCAGTTTGCAAACATAGGCAGAAGTAATGGTAACAGTTAAGATCTGGATGACAGTGTGAAGTGAATTGCTAAAGCAGTATCAGTCTAGATGATATCTGCTTGTCTTAAAATGAAAGAAGGCCTAATTTGTTTGTCCTCTAGACACTCCCAATCATAAGCATCTCTAATTCTCTAACTTATTACATATCAGTTGTATATGTATTAGATATATATTTAAATTCAGTTGCAATTAACAAATCTACACAGTGAACAGAACATGACAAAGTCTGTAAAATGCTCTCTGGACAACTTATTTTGTCACAGATCAAGTACCAAATTTACATGTACATGTACATGTCTGGCAGAGAGGAACAAGTAATCTCCATAGAAGAGCACATAGTTCCATAAGGAGATAATCCTTGGGGTGGATTTTATATTTACATTTTAAAATGAGATCTGAAATCTGATCATTTTCTTTCACTGGAGAGGTTAGTACCTCTTTGTTTGCAACGCGATGTATGCAAGGATTAAAATAAGTAAAACTTCTTTATTGCTATAAGAGTAATGAGATATAACCTGTCTCTGATGGGATAGGAAGGAAAAAGACATAGCTGAAGAGATTTCGCTGAGAACTGAAATTCTGATTTGGAAGTCAACCATTCATTTTGTGATAAAGAAAAAAGACACACACACACACAAAAAGCCTACACATATTTCTTTCCTTCAACTATCTGAAGGCAGTATGATAAATTAAATCAACAGAATTAGAGAAAATGAGCAGATTAATTCATGATAAGTAATCTGTTAACGCAAGTATTATGAATTTAAACTTCAGAGATATGGAGATTTTGTCTGTTATATATTTATATAAAAAGTATTCTTAAATATGTACACACAGATATGTATAATGTATTTATAGACACATATAGATATATGCAAGCACATTTTATCATATACACAATTTATCATATATATACACAAGCTTAGAAAACCCTTAGTTCTTAGAAGTAGTATGTTAAGGGGCTCAGATACTGTTGCACTATCTGTTGTTAAAGGAGACAGTAAAATAACTCAGGGACGATAACCACAGTTCACCAGTGCAAGATCTTTTCAATAACAACATTCATCATTAACTGATGAAATTGTTATAGATTCACTTGATCAATTAGTAAGCAGGAATTAGCAATTAGCACAACTAGAATGGAATACACTGCTTTTTCCAATAAAAAAGAAATAAAAATCAAAGTTAAAATGTAAAAAGTTTGCTATAGCATTACTACACCTTTAGTACACAGGGACTCACAGCTTTGCAAGGACTGAAAAATATGCCAGCTTTTCTACACGCTGAAATACAGGGGACACTCAACCTCTGTGAGGAGTCACCTTAGTCCAGTGTCTCCGGTTGAGGGGAGTAAAGGGATAATCACATCATGGTCCCGCTAGAGGAGTTGTTCAGATGTCCTTCCTGGTCCTTGCTTAACTCATCACTGACAGACTCTGTCCTTTATATCCTTTGTAAAGGAGTACTTGACTGTGCTGTGGTCCTTCTCGCAAGCTGTTCCTTCCAGCATCTTCAAGGAGTTCGGCCCCATATCAGGTGCTTTGCAAGTGTATCAGTTCTTTAGTGATTTGGCTCTTTGCAAATGTTAGCAAAGTGGGACTGTCTTGCTTTCACATGTCCTCCTCTTTCCCTTTGTTGTTGGAGAAAGCACCCAAAGTCTCACCATCACTTTTCTGATAGGCGTTTCTGCCATCCATCTGGTATGTTAGCAGAGCACTTGTACTTCAGCAGTTTTGTCCGGGCCCATGAGGTACTCTTCTATATTCTATACTCAGGTACTCTGCTTGAGCCTCTTCTTAAACTTGTTTTAGCATGTACATTCTCTTCCTTGATAACTCCTGCTGAACTTTTTAAAGGATCATCTTCAAAGGATCTGCAGTTTTGATCTGCCTTTATTCATGTTGATTTGTACAAGTTCTCTTTCAATGGATGCAGGACTGAGAAATTGTATCACTGCTACTTAGGCCTTGGAAATTGTGGGAAAAGCCTACTGTTGTTGAAAAGACTAATTCTCAACAGCTAATCTTGAAAAGTATGCTTTCCAGATTCTTTTTTTCCCCTGTAATCAAAGTGGTTTTTTTTTTCTTTTCTCATTTTGCTTGTGGGGGATAGAGAGAGAAGGGAAGAAAAAGAAAAAAGAGAGAATTAAAGAAAAAAAAAGCAAAAAAAAGAAGGAAAGAAAAAAGAAAAAGAGTGCAAGAGGGAAAAGAAAGAAAAGGATATTTTTACACAGGATTTCTTCAAAACTGCTCTTTAGCTGGTACATGTTCGTACTGCAGATATCTGAAGGGTGCTGTTCCACAGATAGTTTATTCTGCAGAAAATATTGAAGTCATCCTCCTAGTGATAAAAAACTGGAATCCTTCAATATCCATTTGTAAACAGATCTTTCCCTCTAAATCCAGCTGGCAGATACAGAAATGAATGTCATCTGTTCTAAAGAAAGAATTCACACATACCACTACCTCTTTTTTCTTTTTGCCTAGAACATGAGGGAGTCAGGGATCAGATACACTTCTGCAAAGCACAATTAAGTACACTCAAACACATGTGATGTAGCTGCAGTCCTGGTACAAAATAAATTTGGCATCTTTCTCTAGTTAATGTGACTTAACGCACCCACCTGCTGCTTTTAGAACTTACCCATCAAACAACCCTTTCACTATACTATCTAAACTAGGCCAAATGGAAGCAATTATTCAGATAATTTGACTGAAAATTGTTGTAAAACTTATTAAGTATATTGTATGAAAAATTGTCTGTACATTTTAGATAGAAATAGCTGAATGTCATTTTTTTTTTAGTATTAAATGAAGATACCATATTAAAAATGGATTTGTCTTCATATTAGCAAAGAACCACAGTTCAGTATTGTCTGGGAAGCCGGCACATAGAGGTTGTCATTAAAAGCTTCACAAATGCCTTTGCTATAATTAACATTAGCATGCTGTTCCCATTACCGAGTCCGGGGAATGTTATCTACTTGCTGAGGCAAATGTTAACAATCTCAACAGTGATCACTATAATGAGGGATCAGACAAGAATAACACCAGGAAGGTTAATGAAAGAGTGTAGCTGAGACAAAGCTGTCCAAAAAGTTAGCAAAGGCTTAAAGTTGATGCATTAATTATGCACCATGATGTCATTGCTTTAAAAGATTAAACTAAGGAAATCTTCTTTTCCACTAGGACAAGCCAAAAAGTAGGCATCTTATATTTTTTCTGTTCCCCATGTAGAGGTGTTGTCCCCATATCAGTGAATATTTCTGTGGGACTCCATACCACTATTATAGCCATGGATATTAATCACTTTGGACACCACTTTTATTATGTCAATAGAAGAAAATTAATTGCTTCAGTAGATATATCAAACAATAAATTCGCTTGCCAAGTAAGTGATTAAAGATTTTTGTTTGTTTTTGAAACAAGGAAAGTAATTCAAGAAAATTTAGTCTTTGGGGCAGGATTTTCAGTACACGAAGATGTGATCTTCCCATTTCTTTCCACACAAAACTTATTTCTAGTAGTACAAGTAAAGCATCTGAGTCTTATCACGTGCAAAGTGTTTGTAAAGGTCGTAAGACGGGTATAAACTATCCAGGTATAAGGTATCTCTGCTGCTCTGCATTACCAGTATCACTGACAGAATTTGAGGGTTTGTCATGTGGGTACAAAATCTACAAAGACTGTCTTCTTCTTTAGAAATCCATTTTCTGCCTCCAAAGAATATTTTTAATTTGCTCTTCTCCTGATCACAACTTCTCCATATCCAAATATCATTTTGTAAGGCTAATCAGAGCTACATGTCTGGTCACAGCAGTCTCTCTGTGTCAATTCCCAAAGGCAAAATAAAACTGATGCTCCTTAAATATCTATGCTCACAAAGAGAAACATACTTCATTGAAGACACTAGTTATTTGAGCCCTTGGCTGTCTCTGAGCAATCATATAATTCTTGGTATAAATGTTACTCACTAGATAAATATGATAAAACTTTTGAAGTGAAAAAAAAATATTTTTAAAAGTAAATTGCAGCATAGAGAATAAAAGCACAAGCCATAACAGGAAAAGAGCATTAGTAATAACATAGGAACCTAAGCTAGATATGCATAGGAAGTAGACTTCTTGCTGCCTCACATTTTTACTACCCTGTCAACTCAGACCTCACTGAAAAACAGACTATGGACCTTTTATTGAGAACTACACATTCTTTGTTGTTAATACTCCACATGTAGACTGCAATCACATTAGTATTCAGTCTGTGTGCAGTTCAGAGCTCAAATCATCTTTACTGTAGGTAGTGAAATCCAAAATCTGTAATCCTTACAATCCTCAACCCAATATAAATTGAAATGCTGGAAGGACAGAACAAGTATAGTGAAAGAACTAGCAAACCAGAGTGAGTAGAGCAGGTAGCAAGAAGTAACAAGCAAAAAGTTGTGCCAAATTTTCAGATTAAAAAAAAAAAAGCCATATTCTGCATGTGATGCAAAAGTAATGTAATTATTATTTCTGGAAATGGCGATTTAAAATGAGAGAACTGCTTGTTTGCTTATTTGTTTGAATATTCTCTACTAGTACAACACTAGCATGTTTCTAATACTACTATAGTAATAAAGAGAATATTTTCTATGTCATACATGGGAGTCAATTAACCAGTCTCACAGAAACAAATTTATCTCAAACATTCAGCTGGCCATGGCACTTCTGAGGTCTTCTTTTCGCAGCAAGAAGCAAGAGAAAGAAGAAGCAAAAATTGTATCCTAAGATGAAGATGAACATTTATAATATTTGATGAGAGATAGTCTCACCACCAATTATTAGCAGTTGTAGGATCTCATCAGCTCAGTTAGAGGGCTAAAGATAGGTGAGATGATGAAAATTCTTTTACTTGAGTAATGTGCAACAGTAAGGAGTAAGTTTTCTGAAGACAAATGCATTATTTGCTTCACTTATCAGTTATTATTGTAATATGCTACTTGACACAAGGACAAAATGCTTACTTTACTCTCTTTAATTGAGCTCTCTTCCACTTCTTTGTTCTCTTACTTTACATAGAAAATGCCTTTCTGCTCAGCGGTTTGCATGCACCAAAACAAAACAGGTGAAAGCAAGAATCTGTACCAACAAGAAATCTAACTGAGAAGGATTTGCCCAGGCAAAAGTGACAGTGATTCACTTTTATTCCATAATGTGTAAAGTACTATATTTTTAATTGGAATAACTCATATAGCTTCACATTAGCATCCAGCACTATTTATTCCACTTATGCTGCCTTGATGCTGGCCTTGGTTCAGCTCAGCTTTCAAGGCCCACCTGTAAAAACCCATTTCCAATGAAAAACACTTCACTTGACTGCCCCCTGCCCCTTCCTATCTATTTATTACCTTTTCTTTTTTTTTTTTTGATTCACTAGCATCACTCTGTGTCAAAGATGTCAGCTTCAGCCTTTGTCTAAGCAGCTTTGATCAGCAATGCGTTGAGTGTCACCGCTGGACTGACTGATGTGACTGTTCTACATTCTGGTGGGCTCATTCTCACGCAGCGGACATGCCTTCTGCTACCGCGGGCTTCAGTCTGCATCTGGCTGTCTCAAGTAGATGGATCCCAGCATGTGCTCTAATGATAACTTCTTGCTTCAGCTTGTCCTCTTGCCAATGCTGATTGGCTTACATTTAATTTACCTTTCTGTACTCTTATTTGCCATAGTTACAGCTTAACTTATGCATATTCTTGTCAATGTCTTCATGTTTTCTGTTCAGTGAATTTACTTCTCCATGATGTTTTCAGTTTCTAAGCTGTATGTATTCCTTGTAACTGATCATATTTCTCTTCCTTAAGGTGTTTCCGTTTCGCTGCTCCAGTAAGCTTTTCCCTTCTTACCGAAATGATCTTAAAGTAAGTTCCATATTGTCTAATATTGTTCTCTTTCAAAATGTTTTGTTTGTTAAGTAATATTTGTCTTAATATTAAAGACTGAACAACTCAGATTTACAATTATCACTCATGATAGGTACTGTGTATGTTAAATAAAAGGATGATTTGACTTATGATAAGCAGCACAGACTGGGTGCCCAGCTTTACTGATGTGAATATTTTACCAAATAAAATTTACTCTTGCCAGCATCTGATTTGCAGCTTGAAAATCTACAGACAAGAACAAGCTTGCTAGATAGAAATGTTAGGATTTCATCTGTTTTTGTGTTCTCCTGAACACTTTTTACTATAGCATGTTTAAGACAGGTAAGTGTTCTATAAGTAGAATGTAGAAAAATGCTGTATCTGTGCCTCCACCCACTTTTTCTCCAAAAATAAATGTCATAAAGTGACCTTACTGGTCTGAAATTGACACCCCTAGCTGTTGCTTTCTGTAGTGGAGCTCAATACCCATTTGTCCCAACCCTCAGCACAGCATTAGTCATAAACTCTAACTGACTAATTGGATCCTGCTACAATAATTAAATGACAAGGGAAAAAAAAAAAAGAAAAAAGAAAGAAAGAAAGACAGAATCCTTGTCTAAATAGTCTGTAAATCTTCCTTCCACTCAGCTATAGCAGGGCTCCCATCTCTTTCCCTATGCTATTTTCTCCACATCAAGACACTTCTCAGAAGCTAAATAGATCAGCAGATTAATGACATGAGCAAATCTTGTCATATTTTGGCTTGTCACATGTCAAGAGCTTGGTTCAGAGAAGACAAAATGAATAATAAAAATTTCTGTCTCTCCAGCCAGAAACTTACGCACAGACAGAGACAAGCAAGTGTCACTCTTAGAAAGTGACAGGTAGGCTTCAACTAGTCACTTTCACAAGGATTGACTCACACTTACCTATTCCACATGCCCCTGCGGGAATCAGCCACATTCAGTACATAGCTAGGAATTCTGAGTGTATTTTCACAACACAGAGCCTAGCCACGATGGGATCCAGGCAGATGAGATTCCCGTATCTCAGCATGCCATTTCTTACTTTTGCTTTCTGTCATGAATGTAGCATGGCACAATCCCAACCAGATTTGTCCTGTGGTACTGCCTAGTACTCAATATTGCCTAGCACTCAGTCAACATCAGTTCCACTCCTCCCTGGTTTTCCTAATGGCACATTACTACTCTTTTTTTAAGGGGCCTTCAGCCTTTCAGACATAAAAACTTTCTTGAGGGGGCATTCCTTCACTGAACTCCACTGCTATTGCAGGTTTCCTCATCCCCAGAGTGCTGTTTTCTCATTTCACATCTCATTATTTTGCCTCAGCAGAAGAGATGTGACCACTGAAACTGCTGTGACAAGTCTTGGCCTTGCCAGTAAGACCTGAGCTGCAAACCTGAAATCAGAAATTCCAAATATTCTTCCTGTAAGGTAGAGGCTGCAACCTCCCTATGCCAAAGGGAGGATTATAAATGAAATATGGGTTTGACACAAATAGGATAAACAGGATTTTTTTTTTCCTACAAGGTATTATTCTTGAGAAAGCTATTGTCTGTGTATATACAATTGATACATAATATAGAGATTGGATAGCACTCATGAAAATTCAATTTCATAGATGTTCCTAACATACTGTAAACAAATCATTGCAGGGTTGCCTTGAAGAAGCAACACTTCTGCAGTGAGCAGGTTTTTGCTCCAAGAGCAAAACCTGTATTTTAAATTTGCCAGAATTCTGAAGGTAAATGGTCTTTAAACAGACCAGCATGTTGTTCAAGGAGCCCCCATCTTACTGGAAGAGAAGTAGAGAACATTTTTGAGAGAGAAAAAAAAAAGAATTTTTTATCACCTACTCCCATTGTTACTGAAGAAAACAAATCTAGGGAATAAAATATATGGTCCAATATGATATTAAGAACACTTTATAGAAACATGAATGCGTGTAAAAATGAAAACATTCCAAAAGCTATATTGTCTCATGTTATTTTCAGACTTTGATCTCGGTTTTAGGTTCCGATGACAGTCATAGTTCACCAGGGAGCAAGGATAATTGAATTCTCACATAAAAGAAGTGGACTGCAAACTGCAGCAGCAGGGCTTGGGGGTACATCCTGTTTTGCCATGAAAGAGGATCTCTTCATCACAGCACTGAGACAGAGTCCTGAGAGCTGTCGTGTTTTATAATGTCACAGTGTCACTGTTAAAACTATTGAAGCCTGTTTCTCAGAAACTGTTCTTTCCTCTTTGCCAGCTTCTCTTTACTTTCCATACATTTAATCCTGAGTTCACCCACAATGCACAAAACTGCCCACTGTCTCTACTGTAGCACCAACTACTGCAGTCTAACCTGCATCAGCCATAACCTAAACACTGCATCTGGATGCAGTAAGCAAGTAATAACTTTCTGGTTCAGTGTGATCCAAGAGCAACAATATGTGGTCAAAGCTGTCAAAAAACAGATGTCTTGTTACAGGAGCCTGTCCATGCCTACACGATTAGGCATTGATGTGCAAGCCTATGAGGAGAACTTTGAGCTTCCTCACGCTCTATATTGTGGCTCATTCTTTGGTGCCTCAGCACATCCTTCCAGCAGCTCCACAATGTGGAGCTTTTCCTCTCAAAGCACTTCCAAACTGTCTGCCCCACCTTAGTTTACTTTTAACATATCTTTTTTTTTTTTTTTCAGAAGGACTATGATGCGTTTATTCAGGAAACAGTACTTCATAACCTCTTGCAACTCTTTCTTATGTCGTGTGACCAAAGTATAGGTATAAATGTCATCCGTCTGTATTACATTTTTATTTCACAGACATGATCCACAATGAAAGTATGAACAGAGAAAAGAAGAAATAAAAGAAAAAAAAGGTATTGGCATACCTTTTTAGGGTATGCCACATTATTCAAAATTTATTTGGGAAAGGCTGAACTGTTTTTGAGTTATGATTTTGATGAAAAACTTCTGAAATAAAGTCATAAAAAAACTGCATTTTGCTAAAAGAAGGGATACAAAAGTATTATTTCATAATATTATTTGCTTTTTGGATTATCATTGTACAGAAGAAAAAGAAGCACTCAAGAGACACTGTTTCCCTGGATTTCTAACCCTACTTGTAGTTATGCAGAGCATCTACACTAATGAGATTTCAGACTCTAAACTAAGATAAGTAAGAAACCAGTAAGAAAGAGGATTTTATAATTTCCTCTGAAAGTTGTTTCTTTCTACCAAACTCTTATCTTTAGAAGGATTTAGTTTGTTTTCTTTTCCTGTCCAGTGCCCTCTTGCCTCTTTTCAACATCCATAGTCTCTCAGTAAAGAGAGTAATGTGTACAATGTGTGTTATTTAAAAATGCTCTTTTCTACAAGATCTCTGCAAATTTTAGTCACTGTACATAGGTACACACATCCTAAGGAGCACTACAATAAAGCTTATTTGGTAGCATACTGGTGCAATTAGCATAAGGTATTTGCAGCACAAACCAGAGTCACAGAATGGTTGAGGATGGGAGAGACACTTGGAGATCATCCAGTCCACCTCCTCTGCTCAGGCAGAGTCAAGTAGAGTACATTGCACAGAATTGCATGCGTGTGGCTTTTGAGTATTTTCAGAGGAGACAACCACCTCTCTGTGCAGCCTGTTTGACTGCTCTGTCACCCTCACATTCAAGAAGTTTTTCCTCATGTTCCAATGCAATTTCTCGTGCTTCAGCTTGCACCTCTTGTCTCTCATCCTGTCACTGCCTACTAATTAAAATAGCAGGCTCCATCTTCTCCACACCCTCTCTTCAGATATATACAGACATTAGTAAGATCTTCCCCTCAGTTACCTCTTGTCATTGCTGAACAGACCCAGCTCTGTGAGACTTTCCTCTTATGGGAGATGCTCTGTTCCATCGCCTGAGCAGCCCTTAGTGGAACTCACTCCAGTAGTTCCATGTCTCTCTTGTGTTGAGTAACATAGGACTGGAGAAAATAACTCCAGATGTGGCCTCACTAAGGCTGAGTAGGAGGCAAGGAGCATCTCTCTTGACCTCCTGACTACACTCTTCCGAATACAATGCTGAATACCATTGGCCTTCTTGGCTGCAATAGCATGTTGCTGACTCATGGCCAACTTGGTGTCCCTTAGGTACCACAGGTCAGTCTCCACAGAGGTGCTTTCCATCAGGTCGTTCCCCAGGCTGTACTGGTGCATGGGGTGTAGGACTCCACTTTTGAACTTAATGAGGTTTCCCTTTTTTCCCCCTGCTCAGCCCTACAGCCTGTCCAGGCTGGAGACACCTGCCAGCTTTTTATCTCCGTCAGTCTTCCTGAGGCTGTACTCTGTCCTTCCATCCCGATCATTCATGAACAAGCTGAACAAGACTGGAGACAGTACTCATTCCTGGAGGACAACATCATTGTCTACAGACTTCTAACTCTGATCACAGCTTACTGAGCTCTGCTTTTCATACAGTTCATAGTCCACCTCACTGTTTTCTCACCTATCCCACATTTCCTGAGCTTAGCAGACAGCCTCCCTTAAGTTAGGGAGACAAGATCCACTGCTGTACTCTGATCTATGTAGTCAGTCATCCCATTACTGAAGGCTGTCAGTTTGGTTAAGGATGATATCTCCTCAGTGAATCCGTGCTGACTCCTCCTGATCACTTTCTTATCCTTCACACGCAGGGGAGAGGGGAAATAGAAGTTTTCTCTCTATATGTTTCTCTCAAGATTCCCACTTGGGTTTCAAATCCTTTTCAGTATTAGTCTTATGAGCTTCCCAGTCTTTTTCATAGGATTATGGGTATCTGCAGCAACAGTTCTGTATAAGCAAGGATTTTTCAGCACTGCCCAGTGTTAGCAGGTAAGGAAAAAAAATCGTGGTGCATAGGTACATAGGTACAGTATGATACAGTACATTATAGCATATATGTGTGTGTGGGGGGGTGTACATTTATGCGTGTACCCACTGAAAATAAGGAAATGCTACTGTGGATGTCTCTTTTCTGGATCACATTTATTTGGCCAGGAAACAGCAGGCATGTAGAAGATCTCACCTCAGTAACAATGGGGGAGGGATCAATGTTATTGTGTGAGTCACAAAAAGTAGAACACACATCCCCATTCTTCCAAATCCTTTGCAAGGCCCTGCTTCAGATGCTGACTTCTTACTGATTAACCTAGTCGCTGCATGGCATATAAATCCTCCTCAGAGCATCTCAGCTGGGAAACTCCTGCTCTGCATGGCCACAGCGTGGGAAGGAAGCAGAATTTAAATGTACATAGATTCAGTGATTCTGATTTCAAAGAATTTATTTGGATCTCAAGTGTGACTTGAGGCCTGAGGACCTTGAGTGAGCTCATGCTCACTCTTGCACTCTGATCATGCTTACTGGATATCTAAACTGTTTTTCTGGAAGACAATAGGTATTCCAGATTTTCTGTAGGCATCCTGGTGCTAAATGTTAAGGCAGATCTCTGATGAAAAGCAATACATGAGCATGAAAATGGCTCTAGATTCTACCAAATACTAGCTCGAAAAGTCTTGTGTTGCACAGTTTGGAAAAGTTTATTTAGATCAGCCAGCTCACCATCTAATCTATTTTTGCTGTGTTTGTTCTTAACTTGTAGTAAAACAATAGTAATAATAAAACTTTTCATTTAGCTGAGAAAGAGGAAGTACATTCTTGGCAAAACTTGAGGAAATTTTTTTCTTATTAAATTAAAAAAAAAGAAAAAAAATTCAGACATCAACACTACATGTGAAGTAGCATTTCTGAGAGAGAAGAAGACAAAGAGTGTTTTATGAAACATAGAATGAGATAATGCAAGAAGTACCAATTTTAGACAATCCATTCTAAAAGGGATTCATTCAATAGGATGGCAACCTACCCATGCAGAGGAAAAATTTGGTGTGGCAAATCTTTGTCCTTCATAAATATTTTCTAGGATATTTCTACAAAGCAACTTTGGTCTGGTAAACTAAACTTTACAGCCAAAAGCAGCTAATAGTGCTTAGTGAACTCTTGACAAATTAATTCCTTGTTTTGGGCTCTGAAATTGATTTTCTTCATTCTGGCCTGTGAAGAAACATTCATCACTCAAGACTACAGCAACAGCAGCATCAAAGTCAATAGCATATGACGGAGAAAGTGTACTGAAGTGATGATTTAGCAAGTTCAAACTATAAAATGAATTATTTGAATCAAAAAGGGCTCGAATGTGGTTTGGATTTCACGACTGTGTAGGAGCATCAAGGAAAGGAAGTCATTTTTTTATTTAAAAAAAGCAGGGAGGGCATGTGCCCTCAGTTCCATTTTTCTTTCAAAGATAATGTCTAGAGCAATTAATACAATTTGTGAACAAATAATGAAATCCAGTTTGGAGCAAGAAAAAAACTAATCATCTGAGGGAAAAAAAAAAAAAGATGCCTTTCCTACCATGGCAGTTCATGCATTAGAACAGCTGTTTGCCAATGCTTCTTGTACCACTGAGGCAGGGTGCAGCAGGGCTGTTTCACCATATGTGAAACCAATTATTTGTATTTTAGAGTTTCCTTGTGTTTTTTTTTAGAATGTCTCTGGTCACATTAATGAAACACTGACAGCTCCCCTTCAAGCTTTGTAGTATCTATTCCTTAACACAAATGAACTTATTGCTGTTGACAATCAATGTAAGTGGTTAATACAAATATTTTGGGATACCAGAAGACTCCAGTCCTGTTCAAAGTAGCAGGGACACTGAGGGTACCCTGTGGGCTTTCACATTACCACTGTCTATGTATTTTGTCAGGAATTGTTGGAAAGTTGAATTTAAAGTGCATCTTGTTATTTTCAATCTCGGGGATGGAAATGAAGCTGAAAATGTGTGACAGAGAGTGTCTGCTAGCTATGCCACACTAAAAAGTCTGTTCTCGCTCTGCCTAGGATTGTTGGGCTCATCTTACTTGCTCCATAGAAGCAAACTATGATCCAGCACGTTACACTGAGGAATGTCTCTAGGATACTCATTGGAAAAATGCTGGCAACAAACTGATTTGAAATAGCAAGCTCTATTGGCCCTTCTCCTCTATCACCCATTTTACTTGCTCATGATGTCCTTTTACCTTGCATATGTGTCCCGATCCCCCCTGTTGGGGGAGGTTTCGATACAATCCCAAGAGTGAGATTAAGACACAAACGGGGTTAAATGCCATACAACCTTGTTAGCTTTATTCTTGTAAGCGCAGTAGGACAGAGAGAAGAAGAAGGGAAAAAGAAAGAAGGATAACACCACATTTGTTCTTTTCTCTGATGTATTTCTTATTATTCACAGTGAAATTTCACTGTGTTCCATGTTAAAAAGTAAATGACTCATTTTCTATGGTGCATACAACTTAATAGGTAACATTACTTTTGTCTGTGTGCATGTTTACTTATATGTGTTCAATTATAAAATACATCTGGTGCAGTGATATTAGCTGTAGATCTTTTGCATGGCACAAACCTGTGAAAGTTAATCAGAACTAAGGCTTAAATCAGATGTCAACACATCTGGAATGCTGCAGAAACTGCAACTTAAAGTGGAAAAAAATCAATGCAGTTTTCATTCAAAAGGCTCCAGCCAAACACATGCCAAATTAATATGAAGTATTTTAGTTGTACTTATTAAAAAGACACTGGCTTCTTCAAGCATACTAAATTACGTTGTTAGCATGAAGGTAAGGACTATTAATTTTCGTTAATATACAGTTGTCTGAGATCCTTATCTCCAAGATATGGCAATATGCTCTGGATGGGTAGAAAAGAAGATGGACAGAAAAACTGGCTGAACGAGTAGTTCAGTGGATTGTACTATAGCTGGAGGCTGGAAACAAGTCAATACAACAGGAGTCTGTCCTGCTCCAGGTAAAATGGACAAGGTAAAGCAAAGCACTCAGGAGTTTTGCAGATGACACTAGACTGATAGTGCTAGCAGACATATGGAAGGGCAGGGCTGCCAGAGAGGCAGAAGGAGCTCGCCAGTGGGTATCCCATAACATCAAACAAGGACAAATAGCTGGATTGAGGGTAGGAGTTATCCCTTAGCCTTAGCACTTGTCACACGCCACATCTGGATACTGTGTCCAGTTTTGATGCCCCAGGACATCAGCAGGTCAAGCGGAAGGAGATCTGGCTTCTCAAAGTGGTGCCTGACAGGAGGGTGAGAGACAGTGAGCAGAAGCTCAGGCTGGAGAGGCTCGGGCTGCAGATAAGGAAGGACTTTTTCCTCATGATGACAGTCAGGGAGGAAAGCAGGATTCCCACAGAAGCTGGGGCCATTTGAAGATCCCTAGCTGTTTCCAAGCCTCAACTAGATAAAGTTGGAAGAAGCTGGTCTAGCCTCATATTTGAGGCTCCATGGAGCAGGAGGTTGCACTAGAAACTTTCTGAGGCTTCTTTCAACCTGAATTGCTTTGTAATTCTATAATTCCCCCAGTTGCTGTCTGCATACCTGTTTGTCCATATATTTTCACTTTATCTCTTTAGTTTTGGTTTGTATATTACAGACGATGACACTTTTTTTCTCATATAATAGGGAAAGAGGACCTATTTTCTCTGCAAAACAGTCATTTGAAATTATTAAAATGTGAGTTGTGGTTCATGTCTTAACATCAGCTTTGTAGCTGGATACTGAGAATTATCTTGCTGAGACTCATGACTGTGTTAGTTAACAAGTTACTTACCTGAGTTGCTCTAAAATAAACTGTGATAATCAATTCTCAGTAGGTAGTCCTTTCCCCACCTTCAGAGAATTCAGTGGTCAGTTACCTTGATGCACTTGTAGGAATTCATGTGCATTTATGTCCTGACAGACACATGCATTTTGTCTTCATTTGGCCTATTGCTGCAGGAAAAGGTCCAGCCTTACTCTTAGAAAGGCTTAGAAGCTCTGGTCTCATTTTCCTTGCAGCAGTTTTTTGTTTGTTTATTTGTTTGTTTTCAGCATTGATCCACTTCCCTAGAGTCTTCTATAGTCATTACATACATTATATTGTCACTCTGCACTTCTCTTGGTGTCTGGATCAGCACGTATTATAGTGTACATATCATCTTTAACAACAAATTTCCACTCATCAAGTTACCTAAGAAAAGAGTTGATATGCAAATTTTCTTCTATACTTTTATTTCATTTCCTTTCAGTCCATATCTTTTTAAGTGTAAAATCACATATTGATGTTTGATAATGCAGTGCTTGTGTTAGAACTGAAAAATCTCTTCTTGCCTTTGAAACTCACTTATGTGGGAGTGTTAAGATGGGGGAGGAAAGGTTAGGAGGATTGTACTTTCATCTTAGTGTCTGCTGGAAATAGTACATAACATGATGTTGCCATGGACTGAATTAACTGGAATCACAAGACAGAGCTGATCCTTCATATGTGAAGCACCATATTTATTGGGTTGCCTCCAGCTGTACTTAACTGCTTAACTGAAAGATCTTCATTTTCAGAAGTCCATAAATAAAATTTTGGTTGATTATTAGCACTCTTTGTAGATGCTTTGGTCAAATAATTTTTAATTTTGACAAGATATACTGTCTTGATTTAGGTTATTGACATCTCCAGAAATTCGCAGCAAGAAAATAAATTAGCCTGTTTGTTTGTTTGACTTTTTTCTCCCTTAGGAGACTTTTGACATATGCACTGATCTCAGCAATTTAAACACATAACACTGACCAGGAAGAAATTATTTATATCTTTAATTAGGACTCCTAAAGGGAGCAAATTGCATATTAACGCAGTACAAGGAGAACTGCTAACTTGAGGGCTGATGTGATTTACACAGGTCATAAATGTGAAAAAGCAAATAATTTTGATCATACACTCACACACTGTAGGCAAGTATTGTATTGCCCAGTTAACAACATCATGACTTCTTTATGCTTCTTAATGCATTTATATTGACTGTCTGGTATAAGGAAATGATGATATTCCCAATTTACAGCCAGTATCAAAGATGGTAGCCCAGGTCTTGAAAACCAGAAGTTTGACACTCAAGCTCAGATTCATCATGCTTTTCAGATATTGTTTTTATCAAGGAAAAAAACAAGCACCAGATTTCACAGTTTCAAAGTAACTAAGCAACTGGGCCACCTTTTCTTTGCATGTCCCATACCAGATTACTATGTCAACTCTCTTGATTCTGGTAGTTTTGTTCTCAAGTCTCTTGTCCAGATTCTGTCAATTTCTGTTTTTCGTAAACAAATTTATCTAGGTATTTTCATATCTACAAATATTTCCATCTTACATTCTAACCAAGAGAAGCACACATAGGAAACAGAAAATCCAATATTGTAATTATTTTGAGATGGGAATTGACTGTATACTTCTTTCTTCCATCCTTTAATATCTTTTTCAGCTGTCAGTTCCATCACCTCAAACCTTCTTCCAAAGCCTGAAGCTTACAGTAGCAGTAATAAAATTGGAGAGGTATATTTCAACTAAAAACACAGACTCTAAATTGCTCATGGCAATTGGTAACCTTTCCTCGGTATACTAAATATATGCAATATACGAAATAAGGTGTTACAGTCCAATTCAAGAATACAACAAAGATGAGGAAAATAATTAATGAGTAGCCCTATGCCCCACTGCAATCCTCTTGGGATAAAATATTGTATAAATTCTGATTATTCTACCATGAATGTGTCAGAGGCCCAAGCTGGGAGCACACGTCTCCTCAGAGGTCCCTCTGGTCACAGCCCAAAGTAGGACCCAAGAAGCCGTGGTCCCTGCTGTCTGCTCGCTCCCTCCCCTGGCAGGTGGGCAGGGACATCCGACCTGCTCACGACACAGCTGCTAAATCATTGCAGTTTACAGTCTGGCCAATTCAGGGAGCTTAGCACAGCCATCAATTTGCTTCAGGCTCTGAGATTTAGACCACAGCTCTTGCAAAGCTGCCTGATTCCAGCTCAGTTCCGCTGGACAGCAAATGCCAGGGTAGGCACCAACAGCTGGATACTTTTGAAAAAAAAAATCAGGAAAAAAAGTGCAGATATTTATCATCAAATATTCCTAAAACTATCCAGATATAAATGTTATTTCATTTACTAGGAGCTGTTATTCTTATGGATTACATAAAACTGAAATTGTTAAAATTACAATAACTTACATGATCTGAAAATCTACCCACTGATTACAAGATAAACTACCCATTATTAATAAACTGTTAACTCTGAAAACCCTTCTCATTAAAATTCCTTTTTTTCTCTACCCTTCCTCCTTTCATCTCTCCACTCTAAAAAAAAAAAAAAGAAAGAATGTGGGCCTCAAATTTAAGTAGTTAGTACAGTATCAGATGAAAATAACAGAATTTCTGGTATTTAATGGCAGAAGTACAGAAAACAATAAAACTCTTTTCAATTAATTTCAGATGGCTTTATATTAGGGTCACAGATAAACTAACGTTGTGGTTGTAGAACAAATGTAGCAGGACAGATTGAAACAGAAGTATTTCAACTAACTTCTGGAAAAGGAAAAAAAGCAAAAAAAAACAAACAACACCAGGGATTAAGATATTAATTAAAGATTAGATAATCATTGGTGAATTAATCATATCCTCTTTATCATATATGAGCAAACATTTTTTTTCATGCAGTGAAGTCTTTGCTTGTGAGCTATGTCAGGCTTCATGTATAAATCTGCACCACAGAGATTGATAAGAAGCATAAAGATTATAGGGTCTTGTTGTGACATTTTTTATGAACTTAGACCACTCATGAGTAAATCACAAAAAGACTTTTATCAGAAAAATAATTCTCTAAGAGGCAGCAGCTGAATGGAACTTTGTCCGTCGGAATATAAGCTACATAATCCTCTTTCCACAACTTCATTCCTCTTCCTCTTCAAGTCCCAGGACAGCTGAAGAAGGATTTATGTTCTCCACAAAACTTTGTCTCCTGCCTCTCCTTCCAAAATTGCTAGCAGCAGATTCCCTGAAAACAAAGAATTTTGAGGTAATGCCGTGTCTACCAAAATGTACTGTGGATAAAATGAGTCTCCTTTGTCCCTCGCTTGAAGATTCAGTCATCATCACCATCATCATTACAGTCTCTTGATCTGGGGCAATGAACATCAGTGTCCTGAAGGTTAGAGCAAAAGTCTTAAAAGTTCCACTCAGAGAGATGCAATGTCAATATCTCAGCTCGCTCAAGGCTAGGATACAAGGAAAAGAAAAGCACTTTTGAAAAATAAGAAGAAAATATCCTAATTTCATAGAATTTCAAATAGAGATTGACTTCAGAAAAGTCAAAGGGTTTTCAGGATAGCTTTTGTTTTGAGCTAGGTGGATAATAAAACACAGAAAACACAGAAGGGGAGTAAATATTTCTGTAGATAAATTCTGAAGAAAAATTCAAGTCTTCAAGCTTATGATACACTTAGATCAGGAGATTATGACTTCAAAATAAGATCTAGCAAAATGATCAGGTTATAATGTATTTAATTATGCTTATATTGCTATGTATTTTACATATAATATTCAGAGGTGTGTGTTTTTCAAAGTAGAGCTTACCTAAAAACACTGTGCTGTCTATTACTACCTCTGTGCTCTCTCAAGCAGGACCGAACAATACAAAACATTACTAAATACAATAGATTAGGCAGCATTTTCATGTTTTGTGTTGTTAGTGTTGGAAACTTATGATTTGACACTTGGAATTAGTTTGCGATCTTATGTTGCATCATTCACATCACTTAGTTCTTTAACCGCACGGGTCTGCTGATAGCGTTAAATCATGGTGATACATGACCATTTTTCCCTTCT
>JAUBNY010000543.1:34122-45343 GCA_032275445.1 Crypturellus soui | reverse complement strand
CTGGGAAAGTGGAAAAATGAGCTCTAATAACTAGTTTCATGAACCTATGAATGATATCATAATTACCTCAATCTACATTTGAATGGCTGAGGATATGGAGCAGAGAGGAGCGATGCAGTTCTGGATACAGGAGTCATTGTACTGGCACAACTGTAAGGAAACAGATGAAGGAGCTTTTCCTAATTCGGTGCATTTTACAGCTTGGATTTGGAATGAATTCAGATAGACAAACTTGTTTTTATTAAGATGATGCTTGATTCTCAGCATCCAGAGAAATGCACAGCCTGGTGGCAGCCAGCATTGTCTGAGTGTGTTCTGCTATACCAGGACTGGCACTTTCCAACCATAGCTCTCAAATGTGTGTTGTCACCTGTCTCCTCTGAAGTCATATCATTGCTAGTGATGGAGAACTGCAGCTAACTGACCAAACGCAGGCTTGTGTTAGCTAGAAACAATTTTTCTTCTTTTTCTTTTTTTTCCCTTTTTTTTTTTTTTGGATTAAATTTATTATGAACCATGCATAATTCCGTTTTTGTGGCCATGATATTTGCACCTTAATGAAAGTTTCAGCTATATTTTTATCGATATATATATATTTGTGGGAGATCATTCAGATCTTAGCTGAACTTATTATATGCTTGTTTTGTTGAGAGGTGAGAGAAAACAAGGGACAGAGAGAGGACCAAAGGAAAACATGTATAGATTTCTTTGCCATCTAAGCATTTAAAAGCACACAGGAGAAAAATGTCTGAAGATAGAAAGCAGATAAATGCTACCAAAGCTACTATTCCACCAAATCCACCTTGTCTTACATCATATTTCAAGCTGAACAACAACCAGCAAGTATGACTTCAGAAAGGAATCATGTTTACAAGAGAAATGGCCAGTATTTATTGGAATGTTGTAAGCAAAATCTCATTAGTGAACTTTCAAAACCTGCTATGCAGTACATCATTTATGACTGTAGCAATCAGCTTAGCAGTGAGAAATTCTGGTTATTCTCAGTGCAGAAACATCAAGAACTGACAGCAGCCATGCTAGTTGTAATATGATAGTGGTAAATGGGGAACAACAGGGCCAAATTCCAGAATCCTGTGAGAGAATTTTTTTTCTAAGAACTGAAGAAGAAAATAATAATAAAAAAAAGAGGGACAAGAAAAAATGCTTACCTAAACTTGATTTTTTTTAAACAGACACCTCTGTCTAACACTACTGCCACATAGCATGAGGACAAGCATAAAATTTTTATAAAGAGTAGTCACACATTGGAGCAGTCTGCCCAGGGAAGTGGTGGAGGCACTGCCCCTGGCAGTGTTCAAGAAATGTGTAGACGAACCCCTTAGGGACGTGGTTTAACAGGTATGATGTTGAGGGGCTTACCATTGAACTCAGTGATCTCAAAGGTCTTTTCCAACCATTACGATTCTATGAGCTTTTCTCTACCTGCCAATGGCTATCAAGTGCAATATGTTTTTTTCTCCCTAATGTACATATCACAATTAATATGATGATGTTTCTGATTCATATTTAAAAAGTTCTCTGTAACACAGTATGGTCAGCAGTGTGTCCATTTTCACACTGACCCCACCCTGAGAAAATATTATACAAGACTTGTAATACATTCCAATGCATTTATAGGGTTTGTGAGTCCAAGGTGTGATTCCTCTATCACATTTGCTACTGGTTTATGTGCCTGCTGAGGAAGAGGCACAAAATGGGTTTGCGTCAAAATATAAGTTGTGCAGATGTTTGATGCTCTTTGAGCTTTTTTAAAGTAAGCAACTTCTGAATAGCTTGATACCCTGTATCTCTAGATATCTGTGTCTGTAGACCTCATCATAAGGCCCTGAATAAACGATTGGATGGATGGGTCATGGATGGATAGATAGATGGGTGTTTGGGTGGATGCGACTGTTTGCTGTCTTCAGCTTCATTTTCCAGAACATTCTGTTGCAAAGGATTCCCATAAAAGTATAATATATTGTTTAAAGATTCTCCTGGCAAAGTGTGGAGTTAAAAAAGAAAAATGGAGAGGCATTTTTGCTGCTGTTTTGGGGATTTAGCACAGGATTGTTCTTTGTCGGTGTTAACTGTCATATTTCCCTTCATTTTTTTGCAGCACAACCAGTTCACATCATCTGAAAATCTCATCTTCAGAACGAAGAGATTAGTAACAAAGAGAAAATAAAAAGTGTATATTCATAACTGTATACACAGGCACATATGTATGTACACATAGGTATACACAGGCACACCATGAAAAATTGGTGTGGCCAGAGAGCTGTAACCACAGGTGCCAAGTTTACAGGAGCCATAGAGGACATAAAAACCCCCAGGTAATTTTTGTGCTCATGGATGGAGCAATCACAGTGTTGCCTTGGAAACTGATCTCCATTTTCTTCTGTAGTCTGCATTTAATACAGGACATTTATAACCCCCACACAAGTCAATCTACAAAGATGAATATGCTCCAGGAGATTCACTTTCTTGATACTTCTATTTCCAAGATCTTCACATGCAGCTCCCAGCACAGAATTTGAGGGAGCAGTAAATCCTTGCCTCATGTTTTCCATCTTTCAGCTCTAAGAACTTAGAATTAGATAGCTAATCTGCCTGAATAAGGAAAATAGAAAAAAAAAATGATAATCTCCACAAAGGAAACTTCAGGTGGCTGTGTATAGACAAGACAACATGACATGTGTGGTCATGATTCCTCGCTGGAGAGGTACCAAGACAGAAAGATGAGAGAGGCTGAGAGGAGCTTTATAGGCTTGCAAAGAAAGGAGAAGCATAACTGAAATCTATCTATAAAGAAACAAAATGCTATTCCTGAGCCAACTGATGGTTCTTATAACTTCACACCTTGACTCCCAAAATAGGCTGTGATTCTTGATTTAGATGAAGGTACCAGCATGGGCAATATGATCATGAGGGAACATCCTAACTGTCAGCAAAGAAGCTGATGTATATCCTGACTTGTGGGGCTGTCTGTCCCTGACAGGGCTGGCTGGCTGCTGCAGACCCATTCATCACAGTCAGGGTTTTCACAGACTTTGAAAAGCCTCGGTGCTATTTTGGTGCTGCCTGAAGCAAGTAGTCAAATTATTCCCAGATCAGAAAGCCAAATAGGTTAAAGCCTGCCCTCCACCTACAAAAGTCTATAAATCATTTCTAAAACACATTTTTAAAAGATGATCAAACTGGTGTATTGCTTTTAGTATTTTGCCTGGCATGTTTAAGTGATATTAGTGGAAATGCCCTTGATTCCAGCTGGTGTAAGGAATATAAATATACCTTAGTTTTGCGACCACAAAAGTAATGCATCCCTTCCAACAGATCTGATTGTCTTGTTCTGAAATAAACAAAGCATAAACCCACTGTCACCACTCTTTTATTGAAGAATAGAAATCACAATGAATCAGCAGTTTTGTCTCTGGAGAACCTACTTGGAATTGCAAATATTAATTAGTTTTAAGTCAATAACACTTAGCATTTTTATCAATACTTCAAAAATTTTTGTTGTAATAACTAGTCTTTCCATTGTATTCATTAGTATCAGCCAAATGGATGCAGAAGATTCATTTCTCCCGGTGCTTTTGACTCAGTCATACGGAGTGTTGAAGATAGTTATAAACAAGACTTGACTTCTGTGATGTCTTACTGTAATTTAGTTAACTATTGCTATTTGTAATTTCTAAATCTGTTTTTCTGTATATTTATCAGCCTCATGAGAAGCAAAATAATGAAAGCAGGAAAAAAAAAGCAGATTATCCTGGTTTATGAATAGCAAAATAGAAGCAGAAAAGTACTCTTAGCCATATTTATTTATACATGGTTGTCTGTAAACGGAAAAAGGACCATGGCAAGTAAAGTTTAAGGAAGTAATATAAAACTAGTCTGTAACGGGAACATTAGCTTAAGCTGCATTGAATATCCTGTCTGTTTTACTACATGCATTTGATCATGTGCAGCCCTTGCACTAAAACAACATCATTAAAGCTTGCAAATTCAGGCATGGAGAAATTCAAAAACAACTGAAATATTCTTGTGAATTATGAATTATTATTTGATACTTAATTATATGATCACTCTATATGTTTTCCAAAATATCTTTTTTTTCTTCAGAGAATCAGTGAACATTAAAATGAAGTCGAGAAAAAAAGTCGAGAGAAATAGATTCTGGAATAATATGGAAAGTTGTTACTTTCTTATACACATACTTGCAATTTCCCCTAATACAGGAGAAATGGATATTTAATGGTTTCTTATTTTGTTTTATTTAAAAAAGGGAAAACAAAATTCATTGGAAAAAATCCACCTCATGGCTTGACCTGAAAAAATCTCAACCAGGAGAATGTCACACAGACCCTACTGCCAGAGGTAGGTAAACAGCTGATGGCAACAGAACATTGCCATACCTTCCTGGAGCAGAACTGGAGTAGGAAGGGGCATCTCATCTTGGTGATTGACTGAAATTTCTGATGACAACAATGGTGAACCCTGGAAACCCCAAATTTGATTCCACAATGTGAAGAGAGACAAAAAAAAAAAAAAAAAAAAAAAGATTATTTTAATTTATAATACTCATAACAATCAGTATTATAATGGAAAGTATGGTGTAAATTTAGTAGCTGGTAAAACTGTGAAATCCTTAACACAGGACACAGATCCACAGGGACCCTATTCCATACAGAGCCTATTCAATACAGAGAAACATACACGCATAAAATTCAACATGTCATATTTCAATCTGGAAGAGTAATATATAATAAGAGTAATATTAATCTGGAAGAGTATACGTATATAGAGTTGACTTTCATGACCCTGTATGATTTTTTATGATTTGCTGTTATCCTATGAAGTCTGAAGGGAGGACTTTTGTTTCATATTTAGCTGCTACACTAGCAAGCCCTGAAAAGCAATGACAACTTCATATCCTGTTTATCCTGCTGGTTGAATCACAGACTCTGTTTAAGATTGCAAGTTGTCTCTCATCTCAAGACGCTAGAGTTATAGATGGGTGAGAAATAAGTTGGTGGGTCAGGCTCTAAATCTAAAAACTTCAAAAAGTTTGCAGAAAATGTTACACCAGCTCATACAAAGTAAGGATCAGGCAGTTATGGTGGTATCTAACCTATTTTACCAAATTCACAAGATAGGGGGAAAGAATATATGAATCAGTTCAGCTAGCTGTCATTCTAATGAAATGCCCCCATTTTAATGAAACTACCCGCATTCTGATGAAAAGATTCTAATAACCTAGTTTTTTAAATAAGCAGTGTCATTTTAAAATTATTGTGTAATACAGGGACTTTCATAGATGAAATATAATTAAGAAACGTAGAAAGGACGTGAGTAATTCCTGCTTCCAATTCCTATGATAAGCATTTGTGTTTGTTTTTTTTACTTAAGATCCAATAACCCACAAACTGAATATTCTGTAGGCCAATTATTGGTTAAGATTTTTTTACTTTTTCGCAGCTGAAAATTTGGGGGTTTAGTTGCTGAGGGTAAAAGGAGAAAAAAAACACATTTAGAAAAATTTTATTTGTTTTTATATGTGTTACAATTGATCTGTTTTTCAAGCACGATTTTTTTTGAATAAAATCTCTACTTTTCCCGGCCTTTAGTCACAATGTGTGTCATCTTAATCTTACTTAATGAAATCCGATTGCCATTGTTCTATAACGAAAAAAAAAGACAAAACCATCTTAAGAGGAGGAAAGTTAAGAATTTTCTTGAAATAAGAGTATAGCTGAAACCATGAGCATGGACAAAACACATTGATGCCTTATGATTGACAGCAGACAAAAAATCTGTTGGAATAATTCTGAAAGAGCTCATAATGGAAATTAATTCATCCTTCCAGCTCATGCAACACAAAAAATAGTCTTATAGACTGTGTCTGCCTTTAACTACCCATCTCTTTGTGAAAAGGAAAAACCTGGCTGTAAATAAGCAAGGCTCTCCTGAGAAATGAAGCTCCAATAGAAAAGAAGACCTCATGTCTCAGTAGCATATAAAAACATGTAGCTTGGCCCAGTGAAGATAGTAAAAAAAGACTGCTATCTTTTACTACTATCTTTTCCCTTCAGAACCATTTTTGCAACACAAATAAGATGAATATTTAGACTTGAGCATGGATGCATAATGGTTTATTGCATATCACTTGCATAACCATTTAAATCCTCATGGATTGCAAAATACTTCACCTACAGGCTTGACTATAGCAACTTGTTTTATTAAGGAGTGAAACCTACCAGAAGTTGCAGAGTGCAGCAGCATCTCTACTGAGAGACACAAGTCAAGATAAATAATATCAACCCAGTAATATAAGCTCGGGGTTTTTTCAGCAATAATTAAAACCTTCCAAAAGATTAGTTCTAGCTGCTTAAGAAATCACTTCTTCTCCATAGGTGTAGCCTCCCAAAAGGGAAGCAGTTCTCTTCCACCATAAAAAAGACAATCAAAATAAACGTCTTTCAGAGGTGGGAGAAGAAAATAAAATCTTAGGTTTTTTTCTGTGTTAAAAAAGACCTTTTCCCTCAGAGCACCCTGAAGTGTGGGCAAGTATTCACCGAGACAGAAAAAGTATATCTGGGGCAGCAGACCTTCACCCTCCTCACAAGACAAGAGAGTTCCCTGTCCCTGGATTGAGACAACTCAGCTTCATAGACAAGTGAAAAATTAAAAAATCACCCAGTGGAAACTTCACCGCCACTTAAGCTATTAACCACCAATACCTTTAATGTCTCTCTGCATGATTTCTTTCAAAGAAAATCATGGCCATATTTACATACAAAGTCAGGCCACCTTTTCATTCTGTGCTTGTACAATGGATAAGTCAATTTCCAGAGCTCATAATTGCTATTTAAATGCAAATAAATACAATTTGAGTCAGTCTCAATACTCTCAGTGATTCAAATGGTAAAAGCAGGTTAGAGTTTTTTGTTTTGTTTTGCTTTATGGCTTTTGTTCAACCAGTAGTAAATCTTTTACCAGTGGTATTAGCATCTGAGGCAGGGACAGGAAGACCAAAAACTGTATCCAGTCTCTTTCTACCAATACAGACAATAGACAATCTTGACTCTGTACCACTGAATTTTTGTTAAAGTGACTCAAAAAAAAGAAAGCTGTATGATTTAGCAAATCATTGTTTAGCAGGATATTACATTGTATGGCAGAAAGCCAAAATAACAAGGCTTTAGCTGTTTGTATGGTTCTATAATCTTTAAAATATATCACTACTGCAGAGGCTAATATTACTAATATGATCATAGTCTCATTCTATTAACAATGTTACAAATATGCATGAGAAGAGATCTGAAATATTTATGAAATTTACAAGCCTGTTAGATTCTTTTCGCTTTTTTTTCCAGCTCTTTTAATGATATCAGGCACACACTGACTAAATAAATCTTCCATGGGTGTCAGAAATATCAATATTGTTGTAGTGGATTATTGTATATTAAACATTTGGAAAAATCTTCCAAATTATCATGGCTGTTTAGCTCCATTTCAGTGAGGTCAGCTTGTAATTTGTGTATTTATTGTGACAGAGTCCACTCTTGCAATTTCTTTTCCTGAGCTCAACTTCTGCCATGATGGTTATGCATGTTTCACATGAGAGAAACTAGATCAACTGAAAAATAAAGATTATAATTTTTAGTTAGTTGAGGTATAAAGGAGAAAACCACCCAGGAGGGCATCAAGATCAGCTTCTCAGGATGCTGTTACTTGCAGCATCCCCCTACAGATACTTCTTACCTTACAGATACTTCATAGTATCTCTCCCTTACAGGAAAAGAAAGATGAAGATTGAGCTGGACAAGAAGTAATTTTGAGGCAAGAGATTTCAGACTGAAAGGAATATCTGTACCAGTTTCAAATGCTTGGAATATTATCCCGAGGAACTTCACAACTGCATGTCAGTTTAGCCCTTACACAAACTGAACTTTCCTGCTTTTGTGAGAATAATGAATATGCACTCATTGTCTTCCGAAAAGAGAATGCTCTTTTCGGCAGTAGGACTTTCCTGGTTTAGAAACTGAAAATCAACTGAAAAGAAAAATGCTTCCCAATGCCTTCGACAAACAAAGAACCTAACACATTAACTCTCTTTTATAGTTGTTATGAGGCCTAAAAAACACTGCATCTGCATGTTGGTTCACATGAACCAACCATTTTGAAGGAGATTTCATTCTGCATTTAATATTTATTTTGTTGTTTTCCCTCTGTTATTGTAGCTTTGCAAATAAAACTTTCTACTCTGTTTGGAAGAAATGATACTACATTTCTTGTGCACCAAATAGAGGAAAAATAAGTCATTAGGACATATAAGAAACAATAAAGTCCTGAGAGGACTTTATCTCAATCCACGTGTAACTTTCATAAACTCATTAATTGTATCTGCCCTTGGCAAAGTTGAATCTGCATCAAAATGCATTGCATTTGTACTATACACACAAACATGATAAAACTTAGGGTTACTTCACAGGCAAATAATGTTACCAATTTTTCCTCATGTTGACAACACTTTCACAGGAATCATTTTACTGCAGTGTGGAGTGTTAAACTGCATTAGGTCTAATGCTAAGCGGGTTCTTAAATATCGTGTGTTTAGTAGGATTAATTTGTACTAAAATGCAAAATAAGGTGTTACTCTTTTTCTAATATTTCTGTTCTACTTAACCCACACTAATATTTTGTTAAAGTGTTTTTACATTGTCTTAGTATATCTCCTTACAAACAACAGCAATGTACCTTCTCTACTGTTAGGATCCAAAACAAGATTGAGTTATAAAGGATGCAGACAGAAGTGCTCACCCAAGAAGAAACAATTCCAGTTTTGGTGCCTGCCCACAAATACCATAGTCCTGAGCCCAGGAAGCACAACTCTAGGGATGGGATCCCTACAGCAACAAATAAATTCAAAACTCAAAATCAAAGTAATTAAAAACACGCCACAATAAAAAAGAGATAGTCATGAGAGTGACACATTTTCAGTCAAGAAGAGATGGTAAACAAGCCAAGAAAAGTGTCCTTGCCCAAATATTTTGTTCCATATCTTATGGTATTCTGAGGCAAATTAACACCAAGAAAGTTAGTTTGCTGCTTATGCAAAATGAGCTCACTTACTTTTTGGTGTGCTGAATTTCTATTCTTATACAAAAAGTAGTTAATTAAATTTTTATAAATGAAATTAATCTGGTCACCTTTCCAATTATTTCATTATGGAGAATCGCTTTCTTTTTTTCTTCAACAAGAGTGAAATCCCTGAAGACCTTTCCTCAAAACACAGTTTGTTACTTTTAGTATTGTCAACAAAAACAGAACGAGACAATCTGGGGGGACAGTGGAAATAAAAGGGCTTCTGGAACTGCTCTCAGATGGGAACAAAATATCAAATTACTTGCAACACTATTTCAAATTGTAAGTCACAAAATATTATGCCTCTGTAAAAAGAGTGCTCTGAGAAGCAATCTTGCTTTTATTTTCAGCAGTTGCAAATTAAGTGATCTGGATCACATATATAAGACACCTCTTGTGTTCGGAAAAAAAAAAAAAAAGAGCTAGGCATTCAGTTCAGCTCTCTACTTTCTGGAACAACTGTAAGAAACCTCTCTAAGCAGGAATTTAAGTGTAGAAACTCCTTTTGAGAATCATGCTTCTACCTCTAATCAAAGCTCTTGGCTCAGTCCTGGCATAGCAACATAATCATACTGATCATTCTAAGAGAGAAAGAAAATAGACAAAAGTTTCTGCTCTTAAAATGTTACAGAAGGGCTAGAGCATTAAATCTACCCGACAGTGCATACTGGTGGTACTAATGGCATATCACAAAACTCCCTCTTTTCTGATTTCTGCTCTTTCCTTTAGCACTAACAGACACGTACAGCTCTATGTCACCAAAGACACTTTAGTGTTTCTATTATAAAATAGGCATAAGGCTTATGCATCTGACAGGCTATCTAGACTATATGGGAAGTCACCTTTAAAGTGGTCAAACAATAGAGATCTCACTGGATATCAGTTTGGCAAAGACTAGAAGATGTTGAATGAAGCCTTTTCTTTCTTCCTCAGCCCTCATTCACCCTTCTCTTCAGATATTTTTCATACGCCTTGGGCTAAAAATCTTTCTTTGTTGTTTGTGCAGTATCTATCCCAGTAAAAACCAGTTGCCAATAACCCTCCTGTCCACTGCAGGAACAGAAAACTATGTGTTATAACATTTGAAGAAAAATGCAACTACTGCAGAGGAACAACCTGCCAGAACTGGATGCAGATGACTGGCTTCTCGACTAGGACTGAAGAGTGCCAGGAAAGATGCCCACTATGAGAATCATGCAATTCTTGCTTTGAGATGCTAACTTTTCAGCTTTATGAAAATTAAATTCAAGTAGAAGGTTCTATACTTTAAGAGGAAATATAAATCAAAATAGAATGAAGGACAGAGATGGAGGCAAAAGGAAACCTTAACCTCAGTGCTCAGCCACCGGGAGAAGTTTATGAGAGATCATCTGCATTCGGTACTGGAGTAGAAGTTCTTATGTTGCTCAGCAGGAGGAGCACAGTCCCTTAAGCTATTTTAATAGTAAAAGGTCAGAGGCTAATACAGCTCTTACATTTCCTAAAACTAGATTTCACTTGTATTTTGCTTTACATAGTAGTAAAGTAGATTAAACAACTATATGACCTACATTATATTTATTTCTCTACTCAGGAAGATGAAAGAAATCCCATAGAAACCCATTTCAGCAACTAAATTAAAAAGCTGAAGACTGGCAAAATCGCCCAGTTCAGCTGGCAGTTGATGTTAACAAAGACGCACTGCATGTCATCTGAATTTCACTCTGTAATATGCTTTTTTCTGTAGGTGAACCAGTTTTAAGGGATGACAGGCAGTCTCTATGAAAAGACTTCTGGTTAGCCATTGTGAGACATGATAAAAAATGATTTACTAATCCCTAGTTGTCTGAAGATATGTTTGGTTAATAAGGAACAAACCTTCTACATTCACTTTTTGCTTGATTTACTTCTTGCTTGCAACAAATGCATAGGGTAGATAATATATAATATATATTATATAATTTATAATTTTATATACAATTTTATATAATTATACAACATATAATTTACGAGTCTGCATGTCTATCATAAAAAAAAAAGGAATTTAGTTTTCTTAGCCGTTTCAAACATGTGTTTCCCAAAACTGGCTATA
>JAUBNY010000543.1:6749-23773 GCA_032275445.1 Crypturellus soui | reverse complement strand
AGATGTCAATGCAGGAAATTGTCTATTACAGTGTGAGGTCCTTAGTGCCTCATGTACAAATGCAAAATCATCACTCACCCAGAAGATGGGAGAGGGCTCTGGACATCGAGGAGTCTCCTCAGGAAGCCCTGACCCGAGGGGAGGAAAGAGGTTCAGACTGTCAGCTGATCCAGAAGTCACGATGGAGTCTTCCCTCTTCCTTCTTTCATCCTTCCCCAGTTCCTCTTCCTTCCTCTTCGTTTACTCTTCCTTCTAAATCCCTCCTAGTTCATGTTTTATATACTTTTTTTTACATTTAGGTGGAGCTTGAGTGACTCTAGTCGTACTTACTTTTGTTGCTGATTGTTTTAAAAAGTCTCCCAAGTAAATTGAAAATCTAGAGAGCATGCTCAATGAGGAGTGGTCATTCCTCAGAAGCAGGTAACTTCTGGGATGGGATTGTGTACTGGTATTTTAATGAGATTAGTTAGAATGAGGAGAAGTTTGAGCAAAGACCGTCAAAAGGGACTGATCTGCCGCCACTGCTGGCCCGGCATCAGACATCGTACCATACTACATGGCTAATCGGCTGTGTAGTACGACCAGGTTGCCACCTCTGCAGGGAGCACAGCAGAGTTTGGCCGCGGTGTCTTCACTCTGCTCCATCCTCCATTCACTCATTAGCTACACAGCACCATCAGGTTATCGCCTCCACAAGGAAGCTAACAAAGTTTGGCCATGGTGTCTCCATTCTGCTCCACTCTTTGTTTACTCATATTAATGCATTCTAGGGGGAAGAGTGTATTGCCAAAGGAACTGTGGAGAAGTAGATTCCACACATACCAACCATCTTGGAAGTGGTAACTCTCTCTCACTTCAAACAAGCCTCTGTAATGCTAGAACTTCTGTTAGGCCCCAGCGTTACTCTAATTTCCCCTTTCTCAAGCAATTCTCTCACAAACAATTTATAGAGAGACTCTAGATGACTATTAAAAAAAATATATATCTCTTCTGAAGCTCCATCCCGATGAAAGCTCATTTACAGACAGGAAAGATCATGTGATCAGCTCTGGAAAAGAAGGAAGGCAACAGGAAACTAAATAACCTGGCAAGGCAGGTGATACCTTCTTCTGCAAAAACATGTCTAAATTATAAGATCCCTTTTACAGTCCAGTCAGAGTCTCCAGTCCCAGAGGTGCAGCCCAGCCGCTCTACACTGTGACAGTAAGCACTGGCCCTAAAGAGCACTCCCAAAAAGAAGGTAAGAACCCGCTTAATTTGTAACCAAATGCACAGGCATTGTAGAAGAAAAGGAGGCAGAGGGGAAAAATAAGTAGATAAATAAATAAATAATAAAAAAACAAAAAAGAAAAAAAGATGAGTAGACAGATAGAATAAAAAAAAAATAAGTGAAAAGGCCATTGTAAATGAAATACAGCATATTAAAGAGTATTAGACTTAAAAGAATCAACTTTCTATGATTCTGATCCAATTTGTGAATGAAGAACTATAAGAAAACATATTTGAAACAGTGACATGTTCCGACAATATAATAAAAATAAAACAAACAAACAAACAAAAGAAAGAAAAAAAAAAAACAAAAAGGCCTATCTGTGACATCTTAAACAGGAGAAAAGGGAAATAAGGGCATTTGACTTATGGTAGGACCGTGAGAATTGAGTGTTGTAATATTTTGATATTTTGATATTGATAATTTCATTAAATTCTTTCCAGTTTTCAAACAAGCACATATAGACCTACAACTTGAAAGCATCTGCTTTCAGAGACTCATAAATCAATAACAATACGAGCTGAAGACCTGCTAGTATGGTCTAACTCCACCAGGAAAGTGGAGATCACAAGGAAGTGAAGAACAGTTCTTTAAACCATATATGAAAATGCCTTTCCACAGCTCCTTGTGGATTCCCAGCAAAAACCATTACAGCTGAGTGCAATACAGAGACAATCTATTCATGTTATCTATAGAAAGACACACACATCTCAGTACTGCTGGAAATACATAGAATGCTTTCAATATGTGATTTATTGCAATAATTTGTGGTGAACTGGCTAGTTTGCGTAGGCACCATTGCATTTCGCTAACGATAATCAGACAAGTGAGGTATTCCTGACTGCTTATCAGACAGGCTATATCATTAATAACAGTTTTATTCTACCACAAACAATAGCTATGTATAGCTTCTCAAAAAGTCATTTCTGAAGTGAAAAGACATAGGAGGAAATCTTCTACATCAAATAACGCTAGAAGAATCTTTCAAAGTTGCTTCCTCAAGGTATAGATCTCATGGCACAAGCCATTACACACCCATGACCTGACACCATTAGAGATAAAATATTCTGTACTATTCTGTGCCTATAAAAATATTTTGATGGTGTTTGATAAATGTACATTGTGTTTGAAAACAGGAAGAGGAGGGATATCATTATGAATAGTTTGTCTGTGTTATGCTAATAGACAGAGTTACCTAACTCTAAGTCTTGCAGATTTGAACACTTAGAGTATTAAGCGGTATCACCCTCTTTCCTTTCTTTCTCCATCCTTTATTTATTTTGGGGATCTAGGGAATTTCAGGAAGTCAGAGTGTTGATCACATCAAAGTCTCACTTGTTTATTTTCACCTGTCAGGTAAACAAGCTGAAGAGAGGCCTCTCTACAACACTAAGCTCTTCAACTTTATTTTCCTTCCAAGTTCATAGTGTTTCGCTGGACTTGTCAACATCTGTTCTAGAAAGAAACAGCTGGGGAATTTCCTTGAACCCAGAATAGTGAGAAACTTTTTTTTAAATTTTCATTTGCACTGAAGGAGCCCAGCTGGGGATTAAATGGGAAAACTAACCTACTTCAAGTGTAGAAATTATATGCAATAAGCAAATTAAGTTAAATCTGTTTTTTTCACATGCACCCCAAAGGCTTTCTCTGGGACCTGTTCCATTCAAGGTTGATTCTATGTATCTAAGGTTGATTCTATGTGTTCTTTATGCTATTGAGTGCCTCCACTTATAAATCTAAAATATTCTAGGCTAGATCTACCACCAAACTTTGTATAGTAAACCTACAGACTATGAGGTAATTTATGTAGTCTCCTGTACAACCGCTTCTTCAGAACTTTTATGATCATCCATTAAACTGATTCTTTGTTCGGTGTCTCCCAAGTGCTTATGATTCTACTCCCAGAGACAGGACAGGAGCTATTGAAATATTTACATAGCAAAGATATTAAATGGGTAATTAGAATAGATATATCAGAGATAAGTTCCAAATGAGAACTAAGTAAGTTCATTTAGTTTTGCAAATTTTTGAATTAATAAAGTATCCAAATTTTATTTAATGAGCAGAGGGAAGGGGAAAAAAAAGCACTAGGAGATCAATGAGTTTCTGCAAGTCCTGTAAGTAATGAATATAATGAATATTTCCCACACTTACAATACTATTAATTAATTTTATTCTCAGAAGCATCCATTATTTAAAGGTATGTTTGACTAAGTACCTTAGAAACCCATGTAATAAAGAAAGATAATAGTGAAAGTGTTGTAGATTCACTCATCAATCTTACAGATCACCTCTGAATAAGTGAACTTAGGAAATGTGTGAAAATATCAGGAATTATTGGAGTATTATGGAAGGAAAGATGACTGGCTTACAAGGTCTGGGATACAGATATTTTGTAATGGATAACGTCTTTGTAGAACAACAAAGAAGATAAGCTAAGCTTATAAGCTAGAAAGATATACAGAAACTTGGAGTTTCAAATAATTTAGTTTACTTCTAATTTGATTGTCAATACATAAAAACACCATTTTTCCTGAAACTTAAATCCTCACAGTATTCTAGAATCATACAGATAGGCAGCCTAGGATAGCGCAGACAGCAGGATCTCCTCCTGTGTTTTAATATTTTTGCTTGCAGCTCTGACAGTGAATGAGCTGAACTCAAGAGCTAGAATCACAAACAAAAGCATTAAGAAAACAGGGTAAAGTAACACTTTTAAGTCTCAAAAATATCTCTTTATATTTCCGAAGATTATAATTTGCTGATGAGAATTATCTTCTCTCCTCAACCTCATTCCTGTGAAAGGTCTACTTGAGGATACCTAAGAAAGATATCTGAGCACCTAGCAATGCTAGGATGTACTCCAGTGAGTACATCCAGCTAAAGGATGTACTCACTACATTTTTCTCAAAATAACACAGTTAAGAGATGGAAGAGGATATAATCTCCAAAACTCCTATTGCTGTATAAACTACAGAATGTTCCTATAATTAAAGACTTCAGAGAGAAGTGTTCAGATAGTTCTTTTCATGAACAAATGATACATAACCATGGAGGCACCGAGGCTTTTAAAGAAAATGCCAACAAGCAAAATTTAAACTACCAGACTCTTCCTAATTAAGTCGATGGCAAAAATCTTAATGACTTCAGTGAGGAAAAGTTCAAGCCAACAGCAAGTGTTTTTGAAAACTGAATCTTTTGAAATCTCCTGTGAAATTAGTATGCCAGAGAGAAACACTACTCAGCAAACTCCTTGGAAAAACACTGAATACAGGAACAAGGAAAAGTAAAATTGCATGAAGAGCTAGAAGGAGGAGCGCAGACAGAGGGCTTCGTATCCTCAGAGCATGTCCTCAGTAATGGCTTGAAGTACAACTTCCTGTCGTCATCATCAATCCGGGCAAGTAGTTCTTGCTTTAGCTGCAATTGGCTAAAAAAGCAAAACTCCCTTTTGCCAGCTATTCTGTACGCTGCAGTCACCAGCACAAACTCTGCACAAGCCAGTCTGATACAGGTCACGTTTGTCTCCTCTTCAGTCTGGTCCTGGGAAATTATTAGTTTCTGAGATGATTGCAATCAAAGTGCCATCTCCCTGATCTCTTCCCCCTTGTCCAATTACAGTCATGAGGCTGTTTATCCTCACTTCTTAAAATCCCTTTCCACCACGGTCTGTCCTGTACACAAAGCTGAGGCATAGTAATGGTTTAGCCCTTTGCTATGGGTCATGGATCCACTGGGGGCAAATGCTCTCTCTAGGTTGCTTCTTCTACAAAATTGTTTTACTTCTTGATGGATCTGCTTCAGGAGAAATATGTAATTCTTAAAAAAAAAAAAAAAAAAGAGGCTTCAGCACTCTCTGAATAACAACCTGATCCCTTATGAAATATGTTTGCTCTTAAAACTCTGGCAAAGTGTTTAGCTTTTAATTTATGATTTTGTGTATTTTGTATTGATTCTTTCTCATTTTTAATTCCAATTATTTTATTGCGATTGTAACTGATGTGTCCCTTGCAATAAAATTTATTATTACTATTCCTCTTATGTAAAAAAAAGTGATACTGCACTAAAAAACTGATTAAATGTATACATAATATATATTATATTGATACAATATATATTTTATATATTTATTATTTTAATGTATATGCATTTAGTTTTATATACACAGATATCATATTATATAGATATTATATAGATATTATATCATATTATATATCATATTATAAATATATTTATATATAGTATATACTATTTTGTAGAAAGATAGATATAGATAAAATGCTTGAACGAGGTTCACATACTCAGCTGGATAAAATCATGAATATGTGTGCTAAATATAATACATATACACATAACAAGCATTATATTCATAAACATTGAATGAAAAAACAACATTTACTAATAAATGAGTATGCCAGATGTAAGGAAAAATTGTTTCTACAAGAGATGTAATAAAGATCATCCATCATTCCTTAATATTCAGAGGATTTCAGTATACCAAAAGTCTTGCCATTCTTGTTGATTAACTGCTCCTCCTCCAACTTCCTCTGTTGCTAGTCAATTTAACATGAGAAGAAGAATGAATCTTCTTTTAAATAGAAAATCGTAAGAAGATAATATGGAATAAAATAATGAATTATAAATAATAATAAATAAAATAAATATTATAGAAAATTATTATAGGGTCTGTAATATGGCACATTTAAAATAATAAAAACATTTACAAGCATTATTCTAAAGAAATATAATAATCTTTAAGCATAAATTTATATTCATCTCGATTATGCATGCTCTCTTACATAAACAAGTGCTCAGTGATTTTAGGAGGCTTTCTAGTAAATACTAATTTTCAGAAGTGTCAAAGAAAATTAACTGTGCAAAATGATCCCGCCAAGTCTAAAAGGACAGTTTAGGAACAGTGGAGTTTTACATTTTACTGCCACCTTTCACACTGCCTAACTAGGCATAGCTGATTAGCCTTTTCTAAATCTGATTTTTGCCAGTAATTTGTTCCCACTGAAGTCAATGAGAGTTTTGCCACTGGCTTCATTAGGAAAAGATGATGGCTTAATTCATTTTCACTTAGGATATGACTCACTAATTATGAGGCTACACACTCATTTTCTTTGACATAGCTCAAAACACAGATCAACATGCATTAGAACACATACTAATGTTTCCCATTTTGGGGGGAATCTCTGTTTTGCAAAATACAATTATATATACAGTTTTACATGTTTGAGGAAGTTCATCTATCTTAAAAAATAATGTTATAAATCATCTTTTTTGTATCTTTGATCAGAAGCAAACTAATAAAGCCGTAGTACTGTGCAATGATAAGATTTCGTAAGTTTAATTAAAAACATTGAAGTCAAAAGAGGGCCATCATAAGGGAAACTCTGAGCTTTTGTTTTAATATGGAAGATAAAAATCTGCCTGCATGGTATCATAAGCACCTACTGAATTTCTTCCAGTGAAGCAAATGCTTCTCTTGCCTGCATAAAGCACCAGAAAATAGTTCCTGTACTTTTGCAGTCTTCCTCCATCAGTCTTATATGTATCATTACGAGAAATATCTCTGAAAACACAATATGTGTCTTGGTCATCACATAAGACATGGTGTTTCACTGGTTTTAAAAAGTTTTCAACATTACTATCAATATTATGACCCTTCTTGCAATTCTCTGCTTGCTACTTATATATATCCGTATCAAGAAGAAGCAAGGAGCAGGGATGAGCTTTTCCTGAATGATTTTGTTTTTCTGAATCATTTTGGACCCTGCAGGATTCAAAGAGTTTTATTTATTATCTTTTTATTTATTTATTTATTAGAAAAAATTACCAGGAATAGCTATCATTATTAACAAATTGGTGTGAGGGTGACTGTGATAGCAATGTGTTACCATGAAGACCAAAAGAATGCATCAAGGTAAAATCTCTTTGCAATAAGCACAACTGAAAAATAAATAAATAAATAAATAAATAAATAAATAAATAAATAAATAAATAAATAAGAGAGACAGAAGAGACAGAAACATCAAAAACAAGCATATTAAAAAAAAAAAGACAAGAAAGCATGCAGTTTTTCCTACCAGAAAATAATTTGTATTGCAAATAGAGGACAAAAGACATCTTTTGGATATAGATACGGAAATATGAAGAAATGATTGCACATCATGTATCAAGTCAATCTTCCATACGCTTTTATAAACAGAGAGCCTTATAAAAAGAGAGACTTCTCTTAGTACTTTTTCTGTAAGCATTATTTTAAAGGAAAATAAATTTTTTGGCTGCTGTTATGTAGCTTTTACTTGGATTGTTTAAAAGCATCTGAGGGACAACAGGAATGTTTCAAATCAGATTTAAATGAAAGAGTAGAAAAACAAGTGCATTACTACAAAGTTGATGTGTGCAGGACAAACACAACACAATATACACCACAGAAAACACATTACACTCACATGAACTATATTCATTTGTAGGCTATACTCACCAACAGGCCAGGTTATACTAAAATATTGTGACTTGCTTGAGGGCTGAGCAGTTGTTAATCTCACCCTATTATCTCTTACTACGTAATCAGGAGGTATGTAAGCTTTAGACAAGAAGAATGGATATCACCCATAATCCACTCTGACTTGTGGCTTCATGCAGTACATGCACAATGCACAAATCAAGCATCACAGCACCACTGATTTTTGCACTTTTTATCCATCAACAATGAAAAAAATATGTAATCAAAATCCTCTAACTGCAAAGAGGAATGAATACTGTTTATTTTGCAAGGAAAGAGGAACCATAATTGCTGCTTCCTACATTGTCACTACAGTGTTTGTGATTAACTCAGTCAGTGGACTCAGAATGAGATCATGACACTGCTATGAAAGGTTTGATGAAGATCATAGCTCAGTGGGCAGCTGCAGTGAAGGGGATCTCTGCCAAACGCAAAAGGTCTGGAATCTAGAATTAAACAAAAAGCTACAAGGGCCTTATGCATATACAGCAATGCAGCTGCTCTCAGATTTTTGCAAAAATACTGAAAGTTTGAGAAAAATGTCAAGGGCAAATATTCCTTGAAAAGATAAAGATTGTCCATTGTACAACAAGAGACATAAAGGGAGTCACAAATGTTGAAAACATTGAATGGTGTAGGAGAAAAATGTAGTGCCTCTCTTCTCCGTATATCATAGCACAAAAGAAAAGAAATTTCTTAGATAATGGACAATGCTTAATATTCAGTTGTTTGATCTTTTCCATAGTGACTTTAAATTCAGAACCCCACCAACACTAACTCTATGGTTTGGTAGGAGGATGTTAAAGACAGACCTTTAGAAATACATTTCTGAGCACCTCTTTCAATATCCATTCAAAAATGGACAGATGCATCTTTTTCAGAACCTTATTCTAAAGATCTTGTCTTTAGAATGTTGTTCAAATCTACCTAGCTGTCTGTCTTGCATTTCTAAAGAGTGTCTTCTATCCAAGGATTCAGAAGATGTTTCATGACTCTCAGCTAAAAGCTTCTCACCATGTTTTATGATCTAAGGAAATCCTCCAAGATCATTCTGAATCTTGTGTGGAATATCTAACAGGATATTCAAAGAAAATTATGAACAGGAAGAGCTATGTTAAGGGAACACCTTAGAAATTATACCTCATGAGCAAAAAGTTGTATCCATTCTTCTGAATGGATACCAAGAAAACACAATGCCTCTTTCTGAAATGCTTGTTGGGATTCCTCAGATGACACATTCACTCTTTCAGAGGATGATTTTGTAGTTCACTAATTACAGATCTTGCCCTGTCCCAGGTACTAATTATTGCATTTCAGCAGATTCAAAAGAAATTCAACTATCCTTTGAAAAATCAGCAAGTAGCAGGGCAATAAATTAAAAAAAAAAAGTTTGATTTATCAGCCTGATACTGATCTTTGAACCCAGTTTCACTGGGACCAGAGCCCACCACAGTTTCCAAGAAACTCTGAGTGTGGGGAAGACCACTTGAGTGAGCATGACCATCTAATGTCCTGGCCCTAAGAGGTCAGGGACATCCTTCTGTCACTGACGTAAATGCAACAGGAGACGCTTAGAGCACCAAGCAACAAGCCCCAGGCACCAGAGAGAGACATGGGCAGGACTCAGGAAGATGTAAAGTGATGAATCTTGGGAATAGTCTTGATGCTGTAGATTAACCTCATTACCTAGGAGACTGGTGTCCCCTAGCTGTGTTCTGAGTCACAGTGCTCATCTGAGCCACACTGGAGATGACTTTTTTTTTCTTTTTTGTACTGAGCTGTGCCTATAATACAGCACAAAGTGTAGGACTGATTCCCACATTTAATAAATTCTGCCACACATTGTTCACTCTGGTAAGTCTTTTTCAATTGTTATTTTTGAATCATAAGATTTTTGAGTTTGACATCTTGGAAGAAAAGCCCTTCCTCTCATTTCAAAGTTCTTTCCTTCATTTCTTTGAAGAAAGATCAACCGTAGGAGGGAGGGAACGAGTAAGAAAGGGAAGAAGGGAAAAAAGAAAAGGAAGGAAGAAGGGAAAAGGGGAGCGAAGGAGGCAGGGAAGGGGAAGGAGGAAAGGAGAGAGAGAGGGGGAGGGAGAGAGAGAGGATGGGAGAGAAGAATCTTTGTACTTTTGTACAAGATATTAGAATTGAAATAGAATTGAATTTGGCCAAAATTATCTGTAGTGTTCAATCGGACAACTATACAACTAGCTATACAACTAGCTTGTATTCCACTGCACTGCAAAATGATAAATACAGTGTGCTGTACATATAATTTGATAAGAGTCCTAGCTTCACTGCGTGATATATCTATCTTTCTGTCACCCTGACAGGCTCTCTGAAGGCCAAATACTGTTTACTCATGATTCTGACGTGAACAAAAATCCAAATCATTCTGAATACAAAACATTTCCATCTAAACCCATTGAGATGATTGGTGAAATGAGTTGGTAAGGACCTAGTGAGCCATAGGTCTTTGTGAGACTGCTCATTTTTCTATTACACCAAGCTAGTGTAAGACTCCATGAAGAATTTGCCGCAGAGTATATGTGCAGCTCCCCAGGAGAGCTCATTAACTTGAGTAAAGGGCCAACCAGAGCAACTATGTGGCCTTTGGGTCCTGCTCCTCCCTGCTTTCCTGGGTACAAATAAAGAGCAGAGCAGAGTTGAATGCGTTTTCCATGCCTGCCCCATGTTTCCAAGCGTGAGGCTTGTGTGAGAGAGCCTATCAGAGTAACGCTGTTGGCTTCTCATTTTCTAAGTTTCAGAGTAGTTTAGACATGTGCATCAAATACTGATAGCTCAGTGAGAGCTCAGAAAATAAGGTATTTGTAAATCACGAAACATTAGGCTCAGAACTGGACCCACTTGAAAGCAACGCATAAGCCTGGTAGATAACAACACCTGCATTCACAAGACATCTCTAAATCTAGCTAAACGGGCATACACACCAAAACACTTATCTGGTTTCTGTGCCTGGCTTTCCTTTGCACAGGAGTGGAATGCTGCAAGACCATGGTCTGTGTTGAGATACATTCCCTGTGCCCATGCTCTTGTATGCTAGGATGATGCATCGTGTTGCAGGAAAGGCCACTATAATCCTCAGAGCAGACATGATTATTGTTCTAAGTTCCACACACAAATCGATCACAAAATAATTTAATAGCAAATAGATTTTTATATTTATTTTCTGAAACTTAAGATGGGAAGCAGGTTTCAACAGGAATGGTTTCTTTTTATTTTATAAACACATTCTCTCCTGCGCAGTGGTCAGCTCTGTGTGAGGCAGGATGCATTTGCTGTCTGTGGCTGAAAAGTTTTTCAGGTCTTAGTCACTAAAGGAAAAGATCTTAGGAAACCAAAACACTGTTTTCATTGTGTATTTTCTATTATCCACCCAGCAAACTGTGACACAAATATTGTGGAAGGACATTGTGTGTTACTGACATGTTGACATGAGGGAGCCAAAAGAGCAATTTATCTGAACACTTAATTTTCTGGCCCAAAAGAAAGAGCATAAATTTCCATTAACTGCTCATGCTCCTGATTCTAGTGTATTAGACTGTTGTTCATTTATTGATTAAAGGCCCCTTTGAAAGACAAGGATGACAGAGTTGTAATGATTCTGTAAAACTCTTGAATGGATTCATCAATCATTGTCACTTACCTCAAGTGGGTTATTTATTTTGCTTAGTGCAGAACTTATAGGTAACATGTTAATTCGTGTCTGTCATCATATGCCCAAGACATTTGTCATGCCATAAAAATGGTTGTTTTACCTGGTAATCTCTTGTGCAGTTTCATGAGACATGTTTTTTTGTGCTTTAAAAAAAAAAAAAATTCAAATGAGCACAAATTAGAAATACAGTGAAAACTGGCAGCTCAAAAAAAATTGTTTTCAAAACATAAATAAAATTATGTCATTTCAGGAAATAGTATATTTTGTTCCTTAAAGCATCACTTAGAAGTAATTCCTCACCAGCTTCTCGTGTTAGAAAATCATTTCAGCAAAAACTATTTTCAGCTGGCAAATCTGAAATAGGAGATTAGAAATTACACCCTAAATTCAAAAGTCTCACAATAATAAAAAGTTAGATTCACTTGAAGGTGGTCCAAAAGGTCTTGACGTTTATGTTTCTGTTGTTGAAAAATTCCATGAAGGAACAATAAGCAATATTTTTCATTAGACCATCTGACTGTTGAAAAAAAAAAAAAAGGAATGTTTTTTCCTGTCAAATAGGAGAGGCAATGAGGAGCATAACTGGACATGAAACTCTATATATTCTCTTCCAGCTCTCAGCAATGAGTCTTGAAAGATATTTTTTCCCCTGTAAATTTTGTCTCTTCTAGATGTTTTAGCTTTGTTATTTTACTCTCTCCTTAACAAAGCAACAAAGGAATATTTGCAATGGACTGAATGCTCTATTTTGTCTCCACATCAATATTTCAGATAACATACTTGGTATGTTCTACCCCTACTGCGCATTGTGTATAGATGAACAAGTAGCAATGGGTCAGCACTGAAATCTCATGATAATGGGTACCAAATAACACTAATATTATCAGTTCTGGCCAAACCCATACTACTGTAATTCCTCGCTTCTTTTCCTGTTATCCTTGACTTCCCCACTCTACTTCTCTACACACCATTAAAATTGTAGCACTTACTTAGAAATATTTCTGTGAAACCCTGGGTTTTCCAGCAATATTTTTAAACAAGTGGGATTTATTATCACTAACATGAAAATAACCACCTCTTTTCTTCCTTTCACTTTTCTCTATAAAACCTGAAGTCCTTAAGTAATACATAAGATTATCCCAATTTTCTTCTATATGGAGAAGATGAGGAAGATTAATGAACTAATTTCAATGTCAAATTCGTAAAGAAAATGCAGTTCTCCCTATTCCATTGTACTTTCTTTTGTGCCTCAGCTCCTGACAGAAATAGGGAAGGAAACTACTCCTTTCTGGCATAATGCCTGACTGGAATAATTGTTTCAAGGATGATGAATAGCTCTGAACTCTATCCATCCTTTCTATAAATGGAAATGGTCCTTTTTCCAATTCAAAGTGTTTGATGGGTAAGGATTAGGTGCGGACAAACTGACTCTCTTGAAGATATTTCCTGCTTGTGGGCTATCAACAGCAGAAAACCCAACAGGAGGTTACAAGGTTTTTTTCTTTTTTCTTGCATCTCAGGTAGTTCGCAGAGCAAGGGGACTCCTCTAGGATTTTAGATTTTCGTGTATAAATATCTTGCTCATTGGAACAACTCAGGGATACAGCACATTTTTTTGCTTCTACTCTTTTTCTTGCATACTTACATGTTACAGCTATCTCTGGGATACCCTCAGAGATCCCAGGACAGCAGGCAGTCATGAAGCACTTATGGACATTACTTATTAATACATACACAAGCAATGGTGGTGGCTACTGATTAAATATTTCAGTCCAGTCCTCATTTTCTATTATGTCTGCTTGAGAAAGAAGCTGTCTTTTCTTTAATCCTGTTACAAAAAAAACCACCCACTGTCTACTTAAAATTGCACAATCCTCAAAAGGCAAATAGTGGTTCACGGGAAAAAAACAGTCTTTGTCAATATGTGTCCAATTTCTAATCCAATTTCTTGAATTCCAGGTTTGGAGTGAGAGCTCACTGGCAAGCAGACTGGATAGTTCACCCATCCCACTCATTACAAAAAGTTGTTTGTAGAATATCACCAGCTGTAATATCTATTGTAAATATCATATTTAATGAAGCTAAGCATTTCTATGTGAGAGTTGTGAATAATTAGCTTCTGTTATCAACTTCAATTGTAGGCAAGGACGCATGGGACAAACTAGACAGGACAGTAGGAATTGCAGCATTTACCTCTGGAAGATGCAAAGTAACTTGGCCAAATCTGGACTGCCATCACATTGCAAAGAGCTACAGGTGGTGTTTATCAGATGCTTGCAGGCTGGAAGTGCACTCACCTGTTTTTGCAAAGACATTAATTGCTGATTAGGTGAAATTTCAGAAAAGTATTTTCATCTTTGTGAAACACCTTAGCAAAATGAAAGTAAACCCTGCAAAGCTATATAATTGAAAATTTGGTGTGAATGCTATGACATGATCTTAACATGGTTCTAAACAAGCATGGATGCCCTGAGCATGTCTGTAGGTGCACCAAGTGGCTTGCTGCCCTGAAGATCTTGAAAATATACCTGCATAAGATTTGCTAGGGCAAAAGATGCCATGCAGAAATGGTATTATTCTATGAAGCAAACCTACATCAGTGTGAAAAACGGCAAATAACAAATGCATGGTGATTTGGGCCTTCTTGAAAGACTTTTCTCATCTCTACGAACTAAGCCAAAGCTGCAAATAAGAGGAAAGAGATATTCAATCTTATGCAAATATAAAATAGGAAAGGGTAGAATCATAGCGGTTAAAATACATTGAAAAATGCAGCAGCATTCTTAGGAATTATTCAGCATCTTCCTGAACCACATTTATGCATTTGCCTATGAATATGTATAATATATATCATATAAAAATATATATCATATATAATCATATATATCATATAAAAATATTATATATGCATGCACACACACACACACACATATATATTTTAAAGTTCTTATCTTTTCAGGATGGCCTCTTTATTAAATCTGTCTTTTCCATCAAAATTACCAGACACATGAGAACAGTCAGTGCCAGATCAAGATATTTCCCTTTGAACAAAATATGGATGCTGTGGTCCTTCTAGAGCTTTATTAGAACTAATTTGCAGAGCAACAATCACATACCTATTTCATGATTCCAAAGAACATTAAAATTCTCATGACATGATCTTTTTACACCAGGTTTTTGTTTTCTCCCCTTCGTTCATAACGTTCATAATGGAAAGTTGATCCCTGAATGTGTAGTTTTATATGATATGGATATAATGATCTGTGTGACCCCATTGCAATTACTGGAATGCTAACTTATAACAGGAGTGATAATGGCAGGATTTGCTATTTAATCTACCCAAATCCATCTGATTTCCATCCACACCGGTGTCATACAAAGGTGCCTGATTATCTTTCAGTGCTCTAAAATGACAAGTAGAGCAAGTTATTTTGATCTGAATCTTGTGCTAATGGTTTAATCTCAGCATGAGATCAGTTCCATGAAGGCTTTGAAAGGCATACAAATTAATTATGTGTATCGTACACCATCACATTTTCCAAATCTAATTAGCACATAGGAAGAATAAATGTGGCAACATTCACAGTGATATACAGTTCATCTGTATTACAATCTTCTTTGTAATAGTTTACTTTCTCCTTTCAAAGTAATTTTAAAGAAAACAGCCAATATGCCATTCTACACATCAAGCCAGAAACATTTATCAAGGCGTCAACAGAGAGTAACACTCCTAGAATGTCAATACTTAATCTGCAGTAAAATTAAATCACAGGCCACTAGGTCCAGTTCATCAAGTTAAGAGCTCGATGCAGTTGCTGAAAAGAGTATCTGGGAGTTGCAAAAGCAGCATATATGTCTTCTGCCGCTTTAACCAGTGGGAACTCCGCACGGCAGCCAGGCATGCATGTTTGACAGGTATCACCCTACAGCATAGCTTGTTTTTTCAAGCCTTCGTCAGAGATACTTTGCAGAAATCACCACATTACACCTGTGGATATGGAGTCTTTACTCCTTTCTAAAATTTAAGGAACTGAGCAGTTTCTGAAGTTTGGTTTAATAGAAGAGACAAGCTCAGTCCTCCAAACCACTCAAGAGAGGAGCGGTTGAAAACGAACTCTCTCAACCATCATTGGATGTGCTGTCACATCTTCCACGCAGCTCTAATACGAGACAATCCCCACACCTCATGCCTTACTTTTCTGACTTAGAAAGCAATTTATCTTATGCTGGACCTGAGTCCAGCAAGAAGTGTACGGACAGCAGTCAAACTGGAACCCTGGGTTCAAATGTGATAAAGTGGCCAGTATGAAAAGCTGCTGTTCCCTAGAGCATGGATTGGACTACAGTTACACCAAGTAAATCATACCTGCTTTTAGCTGATAACATTATTTTCATTTTAGAAAATGAGTCACTGACAGACTTAAAGTGATGAAGGTGTAAGTGACATAATCAACCAGTTATGAAAAGAGGATAAAGATCATTTTGTGTACTCCTCTAACTTTGCCATAGGACTCCCCTCATCCACTTATTCAACAACGACCTTCATAATTTTCTCAGGCTGCTGAAAATGCCCATAATTTTGTTATCTCCATATATTCCATGTAAGTAAGCAAAAATATTTTATAAAAGCCAAAACACCTGAGAGTATACGACCTGCCTTGCATTTTTTTCCCTGTTGTTACAGTTCTCTCTTTCATAGACAATTTTCTTTCTGATCTTTTCCTTCACAACATATTAGCGTTGTGATTAATCCTCATTGAAACTTATACTCGCTTGAGAGAACTCACAGTAAACTAGCATTGTTGGCACCATCAGGAAAAGATTTAGATGTCTGGTAAATCAAAATATTAGAATTATTTTTTCACTTTAACTCCCTGCTTAGTTTAATTCTTTTTGCCTTGCAAGGTCAAAAAGCTGTAAAGCATAAAAGCTTCATCCAGAAATGGAAAAAAAAGGTGATAATTATTTGTGACTTTCACCAAGGCCTGCGAGTGTCAGGACTTAACTTTCACCTGCTATCAGATGCAATATGTGCCTTCCAATTTGATTATTCTTTTAGCATGTCAAAAAAAAAAAAGGAAATTTAGAGCTGCTTTCTCTGCTTGTTCTGTTAATGTGCCCCTGCCCTAGTTATTGCTCATACATCTAATTTTGCCATAAACTGACACACATCCCTGGCACAGTCATATACATTTTTACTTCACTGTTGCTTGGCAGTTTATTTTTCATTCAAGTGTGTCCTTTCTAAATAGGTAAGTTAATGACTTTTGGAGGGTGGATCTATGGAGGAAACTTGCTAATTCCCTCATTCATTTAATCTTATTAGACTCAATTTGTCTCAATTCACTAGTTCTGACATATTTCTGACAACTCATTTCTTGGATCAGGTAGAAATATTCTCCTTGGAAATATTCTGCTACTGAAAGATGTTTATTCTAAGTAATCTCTTTTGAAATGACTCTGTATTTCTTATCAAGACTTTCATATACCTTCCATCACACAAAGGAGGAAGCACACATGTAATTGACTATGAATCTTACAGCATAGTTAATGGTCCT
>JAUBNY010000540.1:88148-98171 GCA_032275445.1 Crypturellus soui | reverse complement strand
GGCGGCGGCGGCGCGGGGGGGGGGCACGGGGGGGGGCGCAGACACATCCCGGCTCCTATAAATATTTCACTGCAGCTTCCGCGCTCGCTCCGGGCGCCGGCTCCGGCGGCGCCGCGGGGAGCCCCGGGGGGCTGCGGCGAGAACCGGGTCCCCCCGAGTCCCCCCCAGGGCCCTCCGGGTTGCGGGGGGGCGCTGTAATCCCACTCCCTAAACCCTGGGGCGGGGGGGGTTGCATTGAGGGGGGTCCCTTCCAGTGGTGCCCCCCATTAGGGCCCTGCCCCATTGAGGGGGGTCCCGCCGATGCCCACAGGAGCCTGGGTCCATTTGGGGGTCCACGCGGCTGCCGCTGCTGCACAAGGGGGGGGTCCTGTGGGTCCCCCCCCCCCATGGCACTGAGTCCCCCCCCAAACTCACAGGGCTCCGCGGATTCCTACACCAGCCGCCCGTCCCTGGACTCCGACGTGTCCCTGGAGGAGGATCGCGAGGGCGCCCGGCGCCAGGCGGAGAGCCAGGCCCAGCAGCAGCTCGAGAGGGCCAAGGTGCCACCATGGGGGGCAATATCGGGGTGATGGGGGGGGATCCAGGCCGGATCGCTGACCGCGGGCCCCCCCCCCCCCCCCCCCAATCCGGTAGCACAAGCCGGTTGCCTTCGCCGTGCGCACCAATGTCAGCTACTGCGGGGCGCTGGACGAGGAGTGCCCGGTGCAGGGAGCCGCCATCAACTTCGAAGCCAAAGATTTCCTGCACATCAAGGAGGTGCGAGCGGCCGGCGGGGGGGAGACGGGGGGGACGGGCACGGAATGGCAACGGGGGGTGCCCTCTTCACCCCCCCCGGCCGCCCCCCCTTGCCCAGAAATACAGCAATGACTGGTGGATCGGGCGCCTAGTGAAGGAGGGGGGGGACATCGCCTTCATCCCCAGCCCGCAGCGCCTGGAGGCCATGAGGCTCAAGCAGGAGCAGAAAGCCAGGTGGGCAGCGGGGGGGGCGGGCGCCGCGACCCCCCCCTGCGCCGCTCACCGTCCCCCCTTGTGTCCCCCCCCCCCAGGAGAGCTGGCAACGCCCCAGGCCTTGGTGACAGCGGGAGCCGGCGGTCGCCCCCCCCTTCTCTAGGTGAGGGGTGCCCGCGCGGTGGGGGGGGCAGCACCCTGTCCCCCCCCGGCGCCCCTGACGCGGTCTCTTGTCTCCTGTCCCCCCAGCCAAGCAGAAGCAGAAGCAGGTGAGAGCCAGGGGAGCCCCCCCAAAATGCAGGGGGCATCAAGGGGGGGGCTGGTTTCCTCGAGCCCCCCCTGCTCGTTCCGTGGAGAGGGTGACGCGCTGTCCCCCCCGCTGCAGACACAGCACATCCCGCCCTACGACGTGGTCCCCTCCATGCGGCCCGTGGTGCTGGTGGGACCCTCGCTCAAGGGATACGAGGTAGCAGGGACGGGGACCCGAGCGGTGGCCGAGCAGATGGCGGGGCCGCGGGAGCCGGCGGCTCCATCTGCCCGGGCTGACGCCGTCCCCCCGCGCGCGGCGGCAGGTCACCGACATGATGCAGAAGGCCCTTTTTGACTTCCTCAAGCACCGCTTCGACGGCAGGTGAGTGACACCCCCTGCTTCCAGGACCTGCCACCGTCTCCGACCTGCCGCCGGGTCCTTGTCACCCTCCTCGGTGTCCCCAGGATCTCCATCACCCACATCACGGCCGACCTGTCGCTGGCCAAGCGCTCCATCCTCAACAACCTGGGCAAGCAGGCGATCCTGGAGCGCTCGGCCGCCCGCTCCAGCATCGGTGAGCGCTGAGAGGGGGGGACGGGACCCCTCCCCGGGCCGGGCAGGCTCACGCAGCCCCCCTCCGTGTCCCCATGATGTCCCCAGCCGAGGTGCAGAGCGAGATCGAGCGCATCTTCGAGCTGGCCAAGTCCCTGCAGCTCGTGGTGCTGGACGCCGACACCATCAACCACCCGGCGCAGCTGGCCAAGACGTCGCTGGCGCCCATCATCGTCTACGTCAAGGTGTCCTCCCCCAAAGTGAGCGGGGACGGGGCCCGGGGACGGTCCCCGAGGGGGTCCCCCTGCCCGCCCCGAGCGTCCTCTCGCCCCCCGCCAGGTGCTGCAGCGGCTCATCAAGTCGCGCGGCAAGTCCCAAGTGAAGCACCTCAACGTGCAGATGATGGCAGCCGACAAGCTGGTGCAGTGCCCCCCGGTGAGCCCGCGGCCCCGCGCGGTGGCCCCGCCGCGGCCCCACCCGGTCCCCCAAACCCCTTTTGCTCCCCCTCCGCCCCAGGAGCTCTTCGACGTCATCCTGGACGAGAACCAGCTGGAGGACGCGTGCGAGCACCTGGCCGAGTACCTGGAGGTCTATTGGCGGGCGACCCACCACCCGCCCCACGCGCCCCACGCCGTCCCCTCGCCCACCAGCATCCCCGGCCTCCAGGTAACGTCCCCCGCTGTCCCCCAGGGGGGCCAGGGGCAGGAGCCGGGGCGGGTGACACCGCGGCCGTCCCCCAGGGCCAGCTGGCGGAGCGGGGCGGCGAGCGCTCGCCGCTGGAGCACGACAGCCTCATGCCGTCGGACGAGGCGGGCGAGACGTCGCCGGGCGCGTGGGCGGCCGCGGGGCGCCGCGGCGGGGACGACGACGACGAGGACGGCTACGCCGAGCCCTTCCCGGCGCTCTACCAGCCGCAGCGGCAGCACCCGGGCGGGCTGCGCGGCGCCGAGCCCGAGCGCGCCCGCGCCGACAGGAACTGGCCCCGCGCGCGGCCCTGGGCCAAGGACAGCTACTAGGGACGGGCTCGCGCTCCTTGGGGACGTTCCGCCGCGCCGCCGGCCCCGCTCCTCGGGGCGCAGGGGCGTCCCCCGCGCTGCTGTCCCCCCGCCCCTGCTCAGGGTGCGGGGACGTCCCCGTGGCCGCTGTCCCCGCTCCTCGGGGACGTCCCCGTGGCCGCGCCGGGGGCGCTCAGACAATCTCCCTGGCGGGACCTTCAGCCATAAGCACAGGAGGGGCTCGGGTCGCCCGGGCCCCCCGCGCCGGAGCCACCGGCCTCCCTTTCCCTGCCCGCGGCTGCCACAAGGAGCCTCCCCCCGCAGGGACCAGGTCCCGGGACCGGGGGGACATTTTCAGCAGCACCCAACACCCCCCCCCTGCGCCCACCGCGGCCGGAGGGGACGTCGCCCCTTCCCCCGGGGTGCCCGGCAGCCCCGTCCCCTGCCCCTTGCATGGGACCCCCAGGAGGAGGGGCCGCCCCCGCTTCGCTCTGCATCGATTTGCTCCCTGCAGCCCCCCAAAACTGCCTCCTCGGGGGGGGGAGGGGGCGCCGGGCCCGGCCCCCCCCGCTCACCCCCGCGTCCCCGCAGCCGCCGCACGTCACCGCACGTCACCGCACGTCACCGCACAGCCCTGTAAATAGGGAGCCCGGCGGGCAGCTCCGCGCGGTCCCGGGCACCAGCCGGAGCTGCCCCGGGGCCCCGGCAGAGCCGGGCCGAGCCCGCGGCCGGGGCACAGATTTGTTACAATTTCTTTTGTAGAAAGCACCGATTTCCCTGTAATTTGTTTCAGAAACACGAGAGTGCTCGGAGTGGCTCTGCGTGTCCCTGGGCTGGGGACGGGGGACAGCAGCGTGGGGCACCCCGGGGCTCCTTCCTTTGGGGCTGCCGGCAGCGCCGGGCACCTGGCAGGGCGCTGGGAAGGGATCCCGGTGCTACGGGAGGGCTGGGACCGCTCCCAGCGCCCATGGGGACGGGGACACGAGTGTCCCCCGGGGCGCAGGGGCTGGCGGGACGGCGCAGGGACGCGGGGCGGGCAGCGCTGCTGCGCGGGTGGTTTTATTCCTGCAGCGGGAACTGGAATTTCAGCTTTAAAAAAGGGAAGAAGGGACAAAAACCAGCTCCCAGCGGAGCCCTGGGGACAGGAGCAGGTGGCGAAGCCCAGCACGAGCCCCCACGGCGCCTCTGCCCCGGCCGCGGGCCGAGGAGGAGGGACCCGTCCCCAAACAACCTCCAGAGGCTTCAGCAGTTTGTGACAGACGTGGGGAAGGGGCCTGGGAGCAAAGGGGGGACTCGCAGGGGAGCCCCGGCCCCAGGCTCTGCCCTCGGCAGTCCCGGCTGCGCAGAGGCCAGTGGGGCCGGGACGGGAGCAGCCTGGAAGGTCCCGGCAGCCCCCGGCGATCCTGGCGTCCCCACCGGGGGGGACAGGAGGCGGACGGCGGCCCCGGGGACTCACGCGAAGATGGTCTCCTCCCGCCGCTTCTTGGTGAGGATGGTGCCCGGTTTGTGCTGCGCGTCGGGGTGGTTGGCGAGCTCGGGCGGGCAGGACGACACCGGGCTCTCCAGGATGGCCTGCTTGAGGTCGTAGAAGACGCTGGAGTCCTCCTTGGTGAGGAAGGTGATGGCCACGCCGCTCTTCCCGGCACGGCCCGTGCGCCCGATGCGGTGGATGTAATCTGCAACGGGCACAGGGGGTCAGGCCGGGCCGCGGGGCCACCAGCGCCACGTGCCACCCCGTCCCCGAGGGGCTGGCCCGGACCCACCTTCGATGTTCTTGGCCATGTCGTAGTTGACGACCATGGAGACGTCGTGGATGTCGATACCGCGACCGGCCACGTCCGTGGCCACCAGGATGTCCTTGGCCCCGGCCTTCAGGTTGGACAGGGCGAACTCTCGCTGCTCCTGGCCCTTGCCGCCGTGCAGGGTGCACGCGTTGTACTGCGGGAGCAGGGACAGGCGTCAGCGGGTGACACGCGGCGCCCACAGAGCCCCCGAGTCGAGTCACGGGGTTCCCGGAGACGGGAAGCGAGTCCCGCGCTGCAGAACGGGACCCGGGGATGACCCCGCCAGAGCCGCGGACGCTGCTCCGGCCTGGACTCACCCCCATCTTCTCCAGCGACTTGGCCAGCACGTCGCAGCCCTTCTTCTGGTTGACGAAGATGATGATGGGCGGGTCGAAGCCCTGTTCCAGGATGGCCAACAGCTTCTTCCTGTTGGGCAAGACGAGAGTTGAGTCAGGAAAAGCCATAGTGCTCCGGACTCTTCCTTCCCAAAGCTCCTTTGCTCCCTGCATCCCGTCCCAGCCTCCCAGATCCCTGCTGCGCGCTCCAGCCCGGCGCGGGAGCCCTCTCCGCACCTCTTCTCCGACTCGGACATGAGGAAGACCTTCTGCTCCACGCGCTCGTGAGGCTTCCCGGCGGAGCCGATGTAGACCACGGCCGGGCGGCGCAGGTAGCTGCGGGCCAGGCGCTCCACGGCGGGCGGCATCGTGGCCGTGAACATCACGGTCTGCGAGAGACGCAGGGGACATCAGCGACACCCCCCTGGGGACCTCCTTGCCCCCTTGTCCCCTCCGTGGCCACCGCGCTGCTCCCCGGTCCCTCGCGTTGCACCCACCTGCCTGTACTTGTGTTTCCCCGACTCGAAGTTGGCCAACATCTTCTCCGGGTCCTCGGCCTCGTCGGTGTCGGGTTTTTGGTTGGTGACGGGCATGTGCTCCAGGATCTTCTGCACGTCGGGCTCGAAGCCCATGTCGATCATGCGGTCGGCCTCGTCCAGCACCACGTAGGTGCAGCGGCTCAGCACCAGGTAGCGGTTCTCCAGCACGTCGATGAGCCGCCCCGGCGTGGCGATGACGATCTGCGAGGGGCAAAGTAGGGCCGTGTCTGGAACCCGGTGCCAACCAGGTCACCCCCTAGAGCCTGGCGCTGTCCCCAACCCCTCCGTGACATCCCCAGCCCCTTCGTGACGCCCCCAGGGCCGGGCACCCACCTCGCAGCCCATGCGCAGGCGGAAGCCTTGGTCCTCGCGGGAGATGCCTCCGATCACGGCCACCGTGCGGATGCCCAGCGGCTTCCCAAACTTGATGGTCTCCTCCTCGATCTGCTGGGCCAGCTCGCGGGTGGGCGCCAGGATGATGGCGTAGGGACCCTGGTCCGACTCCTCGATCCTGCGGCGGGCGAGAACAGCCGTGTCACCCACCCCCTTCCCACGTCCCTGTCCCGCGGTGCCGGGGACGGGCCACTCACCGGTCGATTTTGGGCAGCGTGGTGATCCACACCAGCAGCGGGATGAGGAACGCGGCCGTCTTGCCGCTGCCGGTCTCGGCGACGCCGATGATGTCGCGGTTCTGCAGGCCGATGGGGATGGCCTGGCGCTGGATGGGGGTCGGCTCCTGCGCAGGGAGAATCCGGTTGGGAGCAGAACGTGCCCTGTTCTCCTCACCCCCTCCTCCCCAAGCTGCGGAAAACCAGGATTCCTGTCCCAGCTCGGGCTCCCCGTTGGCAGCTCCGGCTTCCCCACCTTGTAGCCGCACTTGTCGATGACCTCCAGGATGTGCGGGGGCAGGGAGGAGTCCTTCCAGGAGCGGATGGGGTTGGGAATCTTGCCCCCCTTGGTGGTGATGCTGTAGTCCTCGCGGAAGATGCGCCAGTCCCTGTCCGTCATCTCGTCCAGCTTCTTCTGGGACCAGTGCCGGTCGTCCCAGCGCTGCTTGGCCTCCTTCTTCCGCAGCTTCCGCAGCCGGGCCCTGCGCAGGAGATAGGATTCACTCACCAGCCCCAGGATCTCCGGGAATGCTGCGTTGTCCCCTCCTCTTGCGCAGGGACACGCTGCAACCCAGAGCCCTCGTTCTGTCCCCACACGGGCGCACAGAGCCAGACAGGACCCCCCCTGCACCCCCAGCGCGCTCACTCTTCCTGCTCCTTCTCCTCCAGCGTCCGCCTCTTCTCCATGAGATCCCCGTAGAACCGGGACTGCTCCCGTTTCTGCTGCTTCAGGTCGATGCCGGCGATGAAGCCCCGGCCCAGCAGCTGCACCTGGTGCCGCTCCTTGTACCTACGGCAGGAGGGAGCGTCAGGACCAGGGCTGCCCCGTGTCCCCAGCCCCGGGGCGGCCCCGGCACTCACAGCGGGTTGTAGTCGATGGACGTGTCCTCGGACGCGTCCCACTCGAAGACGAACTTGCGGTCGTTGAGGTGCCGCGTGCGGCGCCGCTTCTTCACTCCTCCCAGGTACCGCTCCTGCGGGCACCAGAGCGGCCGCCTCGTCCTCCAGCCTGGAATCCCTCCCTGAATCCCACGGAAAGGGCCCCGGCGTCCGGGACAACCCCCAACCAGGGGTCCGTGGTCGGCAGTACCTTGATAGCGTGGAGCTCTTTGCTCTTGTCTTTCTCCTCGCGGATCTTCTGCCTGCCCTCCTCATCCTCCGTGCCGTTGGTTTCCCGCTCCATGCGCTCCCGGCGCTCCCTGCGCTCACGCTCCTGAGGGTCTTCTGGGGAAGTCGGGAATGGGCATCAGAGTCGGGGCCTCTGGGGCGCTGCGGGGGGGCTGCGGTGGGGACAACACCGTACCCAGCATCTTCCTGCCCATCTCCTGGAACTGCTTCCGCTTCTTCCTCTCCTCTTCGAGCAGCCGCTGCCGCTCCTCGACCTCCTGCTGCCGCCGCCGCAGGGCCTCGGCCTCGCGCTCCGCTTTGGACAGGAATTTGGGCTGGGGCAGAGGGGGCAGCTTCACTGCAGAGCCGGCTGTGACGCCAGGCCCCATCCACAGGGACAGGAGTGTCCCCATCCACCGGGATGGGGAACGTCCCCCCTGCTACAGCCACCGCAGACAAGGGAAAAGGGAGACCCCAAAGGGAGACCCCAAAGGGAGACCCCAAGGGGCTCCTGCTCCTACCTTGGCTTCAGCCTCTTCTTCTGCCTTCTTCTTGGCCAGCAGCTCCTCCAGGGACAGCGGCTGGGCCTGCGAACGAAGCGCCGGGGCGTTAGCGGCCCCGAAGGCTCCGTCCCTGCCCCAGGAGCCACATCCAGCCCTTGTCCCCGCCACCTTCTCCTTCTTCAGCGCGTTCTCGTCCTCGTCCTCCACCTTCCGCGAGTCCCGGTCCTTGCGGGATTTGGAATCCTTCCCCCTGCTTGGGGACAGGCTGCCGAGCAGAGCAAAGGGGAATGAGGCGGCGCGCGCAGCCCCAGCGTCACCCTGTCCCCTCTCCGGCCAGACAGTGGCCCCCGTGACACTGCCCCACGGGCTCGGGCCCCTCGGCTGAGCAGGATGCCGAGCGGGCGGCCGTGCCCGTGGGCTCGGAGCGGCACTCACCTGGATCGCTTCCTGTCCTTGTCCCGCCGGTGCCCATCTTTGTCCCGGTCGCGCTCCTTCTTGCCCCGGTCGCGCTCGCGCTCCTTGTGCCGGCGATCCCTGCGGGACGGCAGGCGCACGCGGCTCGGTCCCGTTCCCGGGGCGCCCGGACGCGCTTCCCGACGAGATCCCCGCACTCACCTATCCGCAGACTTGGAGCGGGAGCGGCTGCGGGAGCGGCTGCCCCGCCGGCGCTCCCGGGAGCGGTGCCGCTTGCGGTCCTTGCCAGGGGAGCTCTTACGGTCGCGGTCCCGGTCGCGATCCCGGTCCCGGTCGCGGTCCCGGTCGGGCGAGCGGGAACGTTTCCTCTCCTCCTTGGCGGGAGACGCGTCCCGGTCCTTCTTGTCTGCCAGTTCTCCGGCCATCTGCGAGGGAAGAGTCAGCGGGAGCTGGGAATGGAGGCCGGTACCGGGAATAGGAGCCAGTATCGGGGGCCTGGTACCGGGAGGTCGGGAATGGGGACCGGTACCGGGGACCGGGTACCGGGGGGGCCAGTACCGGGGGTCAGGAATGGGAGTGGGTACTGGGAATGGGAGCCAGTACCGGGGGGCGGGAATGGGAGCCGGTACCGGGGACCTGGTACCGGAGAGCCAGCCCTGGGAGGCGGGAAAGGGAGCCGGTACCGGGTAGCTGGTATCGGGGGGTTGGGAATGGGGATCGGTACCGGGGACCTGGTACTGGGGGGCCAGTACCGGGAGGCGGGAATGGAAGACGGTACTGGGGACCTGCTACCGGGGGGGCCAATACTGGGGGGCAGGAATGGGAATGGGTACTGGGAATGGGAGCCGGTACCAGGGGATCAGTACCAGGGACCTGGTACCGAGGGGCCGGTACCGGGGGACAGGAATGGGAGCCAGTACCAGGAATGGGAGTGGGTATCAGGGACTGGTACCGAGGGGCCAGTATTGGGAGGTAGGAATGGGAGCCGGTACCGGGGACATAGTACCAGGGCGTCAGGAATGGGGATCGCTACCGGGGACCTGGTACCGGAGAGCCGGTCCCGGGAAGCGGGAATGGGAGCCACTACCGGGGGGCGGGTCCCGGGAGGCGGGAATGGGAGCCGGTACCGGGGACCTGATACCGGGGGGCTGTGAATGGGAGCCGGTTCCGAGGGGCCGGTTCCGGGGTCCGCTGCCCGGCCACGGCGCGGGGGGACGGGCAAGGCCAGGGAGCAGCCCCGACCACGCAGCGCCCGGTGCCGCGGGCGGCGAGCGTGGCCCGACAGCCCCGGAGCGCGGGGGGCACCGGGACCCGCAGTTCCCCCCCCCGGGACGCCCCCGTTCCCCCCCCCCGCCGCCCTCACCGCCGCCGCAGGCCCGGCCTCAGAGTCGCCGCGCCGCCATGTTCCGGGGCCGCGGGGCACGCCGGGAACGGCGCCGGGACTACAACTCCCAGCAGCCCCCGCGGCGCGGCAGCCCCGCCCCCCACCGCGCGCGCTCCCTTCGCGCCGCCGCGGGGGCTGCGGGACGGGACGGGGGGGACGGGGCGGCCCGGCCGGTAACGGAGGCAACGAGACGGTAACGGGAGCCCCGCGATACCCCCTGCGGGGCCTGTAACAGCCCCTGCAACAGCCCCGCGTACAGCAACCGCGGCAATGCGGGACCCCTGTAACCCCTGCAATGAGGGACCCCCCTTTAACAACCCCAGCACCTGCCCCGCAGCCCCTGTAATAACCCCCTGCAATAGCCTCCCCGCACACCAAGGTCCCCCTAAAAACCCTTCCAAGGGCCCCACAAGCCCCAGGACCCCCTTTAACGCTCCCATAGCCCCCAATACAGCCCCTGCAACAACCCCACCTGCACAATCACCCCATAATAGCCCCTGTCCTAGTCCCCATATGCAGGGCAGGCAGTATACTATACATATAGTCCCCTATATAGGGGCCTCCCCTATAATCCCCTCTGCAGTAACTCTCCCCCCACTACAAG
>JAUBNY010000539.1:62707-75240 GCA_032275445.1 Crypturellus soui | reverse complement strand
TATTTTCTGGTTATTTAAGTGCCTTTAAAACTTTTTTTTGGTAACCGAAGTGTGCTAAATGTTTTTGGAAAATATCTCTGAAATTTCCTTCAAAGCTTTAAATTCTAATGAAGAAACAAATTCAAATCATGTGCTCTGATTTTTTCATATAAGAAAATATATTTGATGGTCTTCCTTGGAAAAAAACACATAGTATTATTGTAAGCATTTGCTTGCCTACAGGTCATGGGAAACAATAAACACGTTTTAATTGAAGTATTTTGTTTATGTAGTGAATACACAATGTTAATTTGATGCCTTTACAACTACCGTTTAGCTAGACCTACTTTTGGTCATGCAGAACAGAGAAGTTCCTGGATTCTCTTCTCATCCTTGAACAGTGGGCAGTAATAAAATCTCAATTGTCAAAGACTGTACAACAATGAATATTGTGGTGCTTTGTGAATACCTGGTCCAGCTATAAAATGAATGCAACTGCTGAAGTAGTAAGATATTAGCAGAATGAAGGAAATATGTGTGATAGGAAGTTAAGCAGGATCAGAAAACAAGCCCAAGCACTGACACATTGTTATTGAGTTGTTGGGACAATCCTTGGTGCTGTTTTGTTCCTGACCAAATAACACTCTGTCAGATAGTCCCTGGGTATGGTTTAGGAGATAGTGTGGCTTAGACGCCCCTCCCAAAAGGTTGTTTGGATGTAGCCCTCCTAATTCAGAAACTTTAGCTATAGAGATGTGAGTTGTTTCAGGCCGCTTGGATTCAAGACCTTTTCTAACCTGTTTACTCATGCAGACGTAATCAATGTTTAGTCTGTTTATGAGCTTTCTTGGACTCTGTTTGAATCCATTAGCCCTTTAATCATCAATATACTTGAAAAATGGTTAAAAAGGCAGGATTTGGGGAAGGTGAGAAAAGAATACTGACTGGATCTTGAGATATTTATCAGTGAATTTTGGAATTTGTTTTAAATGCTTTCTCTGGCCCTAAAATACAAAAACTCTTTCTTTTAAAGTGTTTTAGATTTTTTTTTTTGAGATGACTATTTTATTTTTTTATTTTTTAATAAAATCATATTCAAGTTATTATTTCGAAATGGAATCCTAAATGTAATTCATGCTTGACCTGGCAATACAGAAGCATCACTGACGTGAGACATTAACTTGCAGGTCTTCTTATTCATTTAGTCCCTCTTATGATTTTCCCACACTGATGAAATCAAATCCAGAATTTTACATGATATAACCACTTTTTGAGGCATTTGTGTTATCCAGCTTTGCTCTTTACCCTGCCTGAAGTGCTTTTTCCATTTGTGGACTCATTACAGCTTTGTCATTTACAGTGCAGAGACATTTTGAAGCATTATGTCTCAACAATGAGTCACATATTTAAACAGATAAAATCTCTCCTAGCATTCTTTCTGATAAACAGATATGTTTTCCCAATGTTTTCTTATTTCTCAACTATGGTTCAAGTGCTCCAAAAGAAAATTTCTTCACTATCTCTCCTTAGAAAAAATCCTTAATGATCTATATATATAGTGTTTGTCCTAGTGTCTATTTTTTATAAGTCTTATTGGCCTTCTGTGAGCCCATATGTGTCACTAGGCGCTCACTGAGGTGTGTATAGGTAGTACAAATGGAGTATAAGAAAGCTCCTGGTTCCAGCCTCATGGATTACTTATTGATTGTCTGTCCAATGAGAGGAAATAAAATCACTTTTAATGGTTGACTGCTAGTGATGTCTTCCAGGTTTACTCTTCTTTTCAAAAAAATCTATCATTATGGTTGCGTATCAAGAGAGTCTTGAAGAAACAACTGAAAAAGAAAAAAAAGGCAATCACCAAAACCATGAAGGTTCAGGATTGAAAATAATATCTCTGTCTGTGGGACTCTGGACTGATAGTTAAACATCCAATTTCTACCTCTAAAATATGTGAAGTGGTATTTTTTCCTCTCATTTTTTTTTCTTTTCTTTTGGTAGTAAATGATCTTTTCCATTGAACCTTCTCCAAACATAATTGTTAATGGTAATATTCATGGTAATAATAGCCCCAGATTTATTTTACAGGAGACATATGAAGCCTATTGCTTTTAAGAAGTCTGAGAACCTAAAATGAAAGAAGTATGATAAAAGCTAAGTATCACTATTTATTAGCAAGTTAAAGTTTTAGTAAGTTATAAAGTTTTATGCTTCTTTGAAGTTCTTAAGTCACTTTTGAAAAACCTTTTCCTTCTACGTCAAGAGCTGGGAAACCTATGATTAACTTGCTTTGTAGAGTCTACACAGTTTGAGCTTTTGGAATAAAATCATGGTGAAAATTAGAGAGTAATCAACATGTATTCTTTAAATCAGATTTGTAGTAAGACGGGCAACTGTGATAAATAGTCTGCTTAATATAGATTTTGGTCAACTTTTGATTTTCTGAGGTAATAAAAATAAATTTAAAAACAAACGAACAACAACAACAGCAAAAAAACTCCACAAATCTCTTAGGCTTTATTTTCCTCTTCAGCACTTCATTTTGTTCTGATTTGTACATGTTTCTAGTGAATGTCTCAGTCACACCATATCAAGTTCTTTCACAGGATGAGAATGCATTCTTTGCCATTTGAATCAACTGGTTTTCCCTTGCAAGTGAGGGCTTGTTTCTTTTGAGGTGTGTTTACATCATCATGGTCTGATTTTGGAAATAAATTTGTGAATCTTAAGTTTATATATATTTATATATATGATCTTCATCCTTCACTGTCATGATTTAGTCTGGCTTAAATATATGTTTTTGATTCCTAGGTCTATAACAGATTCTGCTATTTATGATTCAATATGCTGATAAAAATTAGAAGAAAATACAAATGAGGAAGTTCTATCTCTAAGAAAATAGAAAAAAAAAAGTGTTTCCAACAGTACCGTTGATTTGAATGGCAAATGATAACAGCGCTCTGATATCTGCAATTTTAGAGGTCTGTTAATAGAAGCAAGCCTGCAGTGGCAGGTTACTCCCCTCCCCTCCCCTTCCCTCCTCTTCCCTCCTCTTCCCTCCTCTTCCCTCCCCTTCCCTTCCCTTCTTCCAATTTCTGTACACTTGAAGAAGAGCTTGTGAAAGCTGAGGTGCATGGCAAAGAAGCCACAGCTGTGACTTTGCAACAGCTCACCTAAGGAAAACTCTTATATTTGCTACTGCTAGATTAGGATGACATAGCAACTTGGTTAAAGGTTGTTTTTTCTTTTTTTTCCCCCTCAGATCTAGGAATATATAAAGTGGTTTTAACTGTTAGTTAAAGAAGATGACAGTTTGGAGAAATGGATGGAGAGGAAACTCATGAAGTTACTGCTCCTCAAGAAGAATAAGAGGGTGAGAGCCAACTGGTAGGAGAGCTGCTGCTCTCAGAAGGATGTGGGGGTCCTGGTGGACACCAACTTGACAGCATGGCCAGCAATATGCCCTTGTCAAAGAAGACCGATAGTATCTTGGGTTGCAGTAAGAAGAGCAGTGCCAGAGGGCTGAGGGCGATCTGGTGATCTCACCGTGTGGGCTGCTAGAAACGTGGCATGCTAGCATCAGTACTGTTCCAAGACTGTGGCTGACTAAAGCTGGCTGAGTCTGGTGCCTGGAAGAGGTGGGATAGGAAACACACTGGAGCGAGCCAGGCAAGTAGCAGCTGCACTCTAGCGTGCAAGCAGTGGCCAGTAGTAGAGAGAGCATCTGGAAGAAGTTGCCAGCACCTGCACCATTGCTTGTTCACTGTTCAGAGGTAGCAATAGGACTGAGGATGCTAATGCATTTCCTGTAATTTTGTAAAGTGAATAAGTGATCTTTTTCCTTTGAGTAGTCCCTGTTGCTGGCTACTATCTACTGATGTATTAACTCACTCTTACAGGTCTCAAGCTTTTCAGTCATGGAAGGATATGCCTGCTATATATGAGGTTTCATGGGTCCCTGCTTCTGTATCTTCTGAGGATTGCTTAACTGGGAGAAGACTCCTGGGAGAACTAGGTAACACTCCCATAGCACATGTAACTTAGCAGTAACCCACCATAACAAGTGATGACTCATGATTTTATTTCTGATAAACAACTTTCACCAGACTTTAAAACTTTTTTTTTCTAATATTGGGAGAATGCTGTGTATCTGCCACTTGCCACATATGTAGTCAGCAACCCTGTAGAGCTCACCATCCTGTAACTTCCCTCATCTGTTTCGTGCACAGGTAACAGTGAGAAATACCAAGGAATGCCAGGTTTTTCTGGGAACCTGCTTTCAAAAGTATGAAATCCCAGAAGAGCTAGAATCAAATATCTTTCTGAAGGAAGGAAGGATGATACAGTGCCATGGTAGAGTTGCGCTAGCTCTTATTATTGTCACACTAGTAGTTGCTGTGATCTAAGGGAGAGAGAAAAGAGGAAAATCTTTTGGTTTATAATATCTTGTCTCCATTTTTATCAACAGTAAAAATTTGTATTATTCAGAGATATTAAGCTTTTTTTTCATTTTTTAGTACTCAATTCAGGAAGAACTTAGTTCAGATCAAACAAGACAGAGTCAAAAAAACAGAAAAAATAACCCAGAAAATTGCAGTCAGGACTGCTTCTAGAGTATCTTTCCACCTATTTGTTTCCATGCTGTGTTTTTGAATATCATAAATGTAATCCATCTTAAACATTAAAAATGTAAAAATGTAATTCAGAAATGGAAAAAGGTGGCATTCAGTGCTAGAAATGCCAGTGAACTTGGTTCATTGCTATATTTTTATACTCCCTTTTTTACATCAGTGCAAGTCCATGGAGATTTTCAGTCTAAAACTGGAGCAGTACATCGGAACAGAAAGTCAAGTTGCTTGTAGAGAAATAATAAATATCCAGTCAGAAATCTCTGGAGACTGGAAGTTGCATGCTCTTTAAATAATTCTTTGATGGTACCTTGTATAGAACATATTTATAGCCCAGGAGTTCTGGGCTTTCCTTTCTCCTTAACTGGCTTGATGTTTTTTTAGATAAGATGAGGTATTTTCACCAGCTCATTGAACAACTAAATGCTGGGCTGAATTTTACAAGCTTTTCGATTGAGCCTTCTTGCTTTTGTTCACCAGATTTTTATTTTTCTGGCAAAGTTTCTGGCAGTTTCCTTAGTATTCTTCTAAACTAATACTCTTTCCTGAAGCTTATCTGTTTTCCATCTGTCTACTGTGTTTTTTTTTTTTCATTTTTTCTGCAGAATGCTTTTTTTCACCCTTTCCTGGGGGGAGGTGGGGAATAGGGGATGAAGGGAAAGGCTGATAGTAGGGGTGGTTGGGATGGGTTGCATTTATTTGGTCACTTAATTTGATACCTAATCTGTAAGCAGCACAGTTTTGGGTTTTAATAGGCAGGAATACAAGTATCAGAAGTAGATAGTAAAACTGGTGAGTTGCTAGCAATAAAGAAAGTTGCTATGAGTTGTGCTTCTTTTAAGGAAAACTTTGAGTATTTAATAGCACAGAAGTGTTTTTTCTTTTAAAGGACTGCAATGCATGCCAACCACACTAACAGGCTATTGGGAGAAAAGATTGTATCTGAAACCAAGTTATAACAATATCTCTAAATATTTGGAATTGTTTACTTGATGTTGCTTACAAGAAGATGTTACTGTCAGACAGACTAAGAGTTAACTGGATGTAGGTAGCATTCATCTAAATAGCTTCAAACATGGAGTTTCGTGGGGGCAAGAAAGAAGAGAAAATAATAAGAGGGTTTCATCAGGCAGTCCATCTCTTTTACTTTGGTGCTGTGCCACAAATTCTATTCACTTTCCCAAAGTGATGTCTGAACTCTTCAAAAAACAAGAAGAGGGCCAGGGAAACACTTTTACAGCACTGCAACAGAATGTGAGAATTAGCAATGCTGGGGAGTAGGAGGTAAGCAGTAATGGGGTGGCCAGTGGCCTCTTCCATGGCTTTTATAGTCTTAGGCAGACTTACCACCATTTTACAGAAATTTCTGGGTTTCCAAGAATATGCTGCTGTATTGACCTAGCTCAGTTCTCCCTCTTTTGTGCTGTAGTTCACAAGAAGATTGCATCCATTCCTGATTTTCCTTTGAGGGTACTGATACTGAAAGCAGCTTTCATACTGATTGTTTTTTAATTTTAAAATGCAGCAAAGTGATTTGCCAAGAGGCATTATTCTTGAAGATAAATGTCAAACTTTCAGTTTGAACCTAGAGCAAAATCACAGTATTATTGCACTAATTCTACCTGAGGGGGCAAATAGGCTCAGAAGATCATCTCAGCAAGATTTAATAAAAGGTTTTTGCTGAATAAAAGAGTAACAATTTCTGCTTTCATGTGCAGATGGCAAACAACTCAAATTCATCTAGGATACAGAAACACACCCAACTGATCTAATGGTTATATAACTAGCTGCAGATGGGGGACCCTATGTGTGACAATAGCATGGGAGTATTTCAGATCCCCAGGCATGTACATTTTTCTTAATTGTAGCTAATTAGTGAATAACAGTAAAAAAGAATTCCAGTAAGTGACTTTCTTTGACTGTAAGAAGAGTAAAATAAATGAAAATCACATGACTAGAGGGTCTGTTCTATACCAGCCTCAGTAGAGGTCCTTTCTTCATATACGCTTTCTGAAAATAGTAAATGAATAGCAGACCAGTGTTGACAATACTGTATTTGTAGTAATTTACTTGCCATTCAGAATGGCAGTTATTGTGTTAGTATGATAAACTCTTTGTAGGGAAAATTCTGTTAGTCCTTCAGTATATGTTGACTTATTATGTGTTCTCTGGCTAATCAGATATAAATAGTTCTAAAATTCAGTATTCTAATATGGTTATTTTAATGTTTCAGATTATTTTTTTCTTATCTAAGAATGAACTAATAAAATGCCTTTCTCACTTTAATCTCTCTGTTTTGTGTATGTAATGCAAATCTTAGAAAGGCTGTAGTCTAGCAACCATGGAAACTGAAATTCTCTGGCCCAAAAATTACATAGTTAGTGCCTACATAGGCTTTAACACCAATAGCTTGTCAACATGCCTACTCATTCCTTGGCCTCTGGATAGAAAGCTGCAATTTATACTTCAAGCAATGTAATCATCATTGATTGTTATAGCTCTCTGCTATCCCTTTTCTTTCAAAGAGCATACTATCAAGTGTTTTCATTATGGTAGCTTAAAAATCTACTTAGTCATGTGAAACAGTATTTTCATCCTCAAATTCATACTGTAAGATTCAACACTGTTTCTTTTGAAATGCCTAAATTCAGTCACTGAGCAAATATGGGTGGTAGTTATCAAAAAACTTCTTTTGCCAAGTATAAAAGATTTTCCATTGTCTTCATGGCAAGATTAGATTTCAAATATATTAAAAAAAACTAATGGTGTATGGATGTCTAATATTGTCTTTCTAGATGGAAGAGTTTCCAGTGACTTTCTCTTCTCTGTTCTTACTCTTGGGTTTGAAGTGACAGTCTTACTCAGATATTTTCAGAAGTCTATGTAAACCTCCCCCACCACCCCAACATTTTTTTTATTAAAAAATAAAAGTTTTGCTTGGATTAAATTGCATTTTTGCATTCCTCTCCAAGCATTTGTGTGTGTTGGAGCACTAAAAAGCAAAGAACAAATGTGGAACAAGATGGATGGAACAGAGAGCATCATATCCTTTTACTTGAGATCTCTTGAGTTAAAACAATATGCCACATGGAAAACCTCAGTGTAGATCTCCCCTTTGCTTCCCAGACTGTGATTCCAAGGCAGTCTAGAAAAAAAAGTAATTTTTGTCTCTTTTCTGACAATGTTATGCCTCAAATGAATGAAGATTCAGTAGAATAATGACTAGCAGTTTGATGCTATCATTGCAAGAAAATTGCTTTGTCTTTCAGATATTATTTTTGCAGACAGGGATGAAAGCAAAGCAAGCATCTCTTGCACAGAATATTATCATAGAATCATAGAATCATTAAGGTTGGAAGGGACCTCTAGAGGTCATCTAGTCCAACCCCGCTGCACACGCAGGGTAACCTGGAGCACATGGCACAGAACTGCATCCAAGCGCGTTTTGAAGATCTCCAGAGAAGGAGAGTCCACAACCTCTCTGGGCAGCCTGTTCCAGTGCTCCATCACCCTCACTGTTACGAAATTTTCCCTTCCCCTTCCCATCCTCTTCACTTCCTCCCTGGAGGTATGTTTATACACTGATTAGATCCCCTATCAGCCTTCTGTTCTTCAGGCTGAACAGGTCCAGCTCTCTCAGCCTTTCCTCATAGGGCAGACGTTCCAGGCCCCTGATCATCCTGTACCAGGGGATCCAGAACTGGACACAGTGCTCCAGATGTGGCCTCACCAGGGCTGAGTAGAGGGGCAGGATCCCCTCCCTCGACCTGCTGGAGATGCTCTTCTTAATGCACCAGAGGATCCCATTGACCTTCTTGGCCACGAGGACACACTGCTTCCTCATGGTCAACCTGTCGTCCATCATGATGCCCAGGTCCTTCTCTGCAGAACTGCTCTCCAGAAGGTCGGTCCCCAGCGTATACTGGTGTCTGAGGTTATTCCTCCCCAGGTTCAGGACCTTGCAGTTGTCCTTCTTGAATTTCATGAGGTTTCTCACTGCCCAGTTGTCCAGTCTGTCCAGGTCCCTCTGAAGCAGCAGAGCCCCTGGCACATCAGCTACTCCTCCCAGTTTCATATAATCAGCAAACTTGCTGAAGGAGCACTCTGTGCCTTCATCCAGGTCATTGATAAATAAATTGAACAGCACTGGACCGAGAACTGACCCCTGGGGGACGCTGCTAACTACAGGCCTCCAACTAGACTCCGCACCGCTGATCACCACTCTTTGGGATCTGCCATCCAGCCAATTGTTAGTTCACCTCAGCATCCACTCATCTAACCCAAACTTCTGGAGCTTTCCTATGAGGATGCTGTGAAAGACAGTGTCAAAAACCTTGCTTAGATCCAGGTAGATGACATCCGCAGCTCTCCCCTCATATACCCAGTCAGTCATTCCATCATAGAAGGCTATCGGGTTAGTCAAGGATGATTTCCCCTTGGTGAATCCATGCTGACTACTCTTGAGCACCTTCTTATCCTCCACATGCCTGGAGACAACAGCCAGGATGAGCTGCTCCATGACTTTTCCAGGGATGGAGGTGAAACTGACCGTTCTGTAGTTGCCTGGGTCCTCCTTCTTGCCATTTTTGAAGATTGGCGTGACATTGGCTTTATTCCAGTCTTCTGGCACCACCCGCATTCTCCAGGAGCTTTCGAAGGTGATGGAGAGTGGTTTAGCAATAACAACCGCCAGCTGCCGCCAGCTCCCGCTCTCAGGTGCATCTCAGGGCCCATGGATTTATGTATGTCAAGTTTCCCTAAAAGCTGTCTGACCCAATCTTCCTCTACCCAGGGCAAGTCTTCCTCTCTCCAGGCACCTTCTCTGGTTTCTAGGGTAACCCTTGATAAACACTGAATCAAAGAAGGCATTCGGTAATTCTGCTTTTTCCATGTCTTTCATAACCAGGGCACCCATGCTGTTCACCAGTGGACTCATGTTTTGCCTAATCTTCCTTCCACCATTGATATATTTGAAAAGGATCTTTTTGTTATTTTTAGCATCGCTTGCCAGATTTAATTCCAATTGTGCTTTAGCTTTCCTTGTCACATCCCTGCACCCTGGCAACATTCCTATATTCCTCTCAAGGAGCCTTTTTTTATAGTGTCTTTTTCTGCTTGAGTTTTGCCAGCAGCTCCTTGCTCATCCATGCAGGTCTCCTGCCCCCCTCTGCCTGACTTCTTACTCAAAGGGACATATCACTCCTGAGTGCGGAGGAAGTGCTGCTTGAATACTGACCAGCTCTCTTGGCCCCCTCTTCCTTCTAGAACCCTAGCCTATGGAATTCTTCCGAGGAGGTCTCTGGAGAGGCCAAAGTTGGACCTCCTGAAGTCCATTGTTGCAAGGCTACTTACAGCCCTGCTTCCTTCTCGCTGGATCCTGAAATCAACCAGCTCATGGTCACTGCAGCCGAGGCTACCCCCAGCTTCACATCTCCAACAAGCCCCTCTCCATTTGTTAGCATGAGGTCAAGTAGCCCATCTCTCCTTGTTGACTCTTCCACATTCTCTGTTAAAAAGTTATCATCAAAGCCGTGCAGGAACCTCCAGGACTTTTTGTGCTTGGTTGTGTTGTCTTTCTAGTTGATGTCAGGGTGTTTGAAGCCTCCCATGAGAACCAGGGTCTGTGACCGTGAGGCTACTTCCAGCTGTCTGTAGAAGGCCTCATCAACTTCCTCATTCTGATCAGGTGGCCTGTAGCAAATGCCTACCACAGTGTCTCCCACATTAGCCTGCCCTCTAATCCTTACGCATAAACTCTCAGCTTGCTCATCATCCACCCCCAGGGTAAGCTCCATGCATTCCAGTTGCTCTCTAACATAAAGAGAGCAACTCCACCACCTCGCCTTCCCAGCCTGTCCTTCCTGAAGAGCACATAGCCTTCCATGGCAGCACTCCAGTCACGTGAACTATCCCACCATGTCTCTGTAATTCCTAGGAGATCATGATATCGGGATCGCACACCGATCTCCAGTTCCTCCTGTTATTCCCCATGCTACATGCATTGGTGTACATGCATTTAAGAGAAGTAATAGAACCTGCAGGTTTCCTGGGAGGGATGAAAGTGGACCCTCTATAAACATCTCCTATACTCACTTCCCTATTACCATACTCCTGTTGGACGCCTTCTGGCTTTGGCTGCATGGCAATGATTGCCCTGTCTGTGTGACAGTCCCCGTCCCCCTTCATGCTTAGTTTGAAGCCCTCCTAACCAGGCTGGCCAACCTGTCAGCAGAGACGCATGTGCCCCCCTTGCTGAAGTGGTTCTCATCATTCCCCACTATCTGGTGGTCTTCAGACAGAGTCCGATGGTCATAGAAACCAAAACCCTGTTGTCAAGACCAGCAGCACAGCCAGCTGTTAACCTGTAATATGCGCCTTTTCCTCATATCCATTCCCCACATGAGCACCCAGACCTTTGACTGCCATCCTTAGGGCTCTGAAATCTCACTTGATGTTACTCAGTTTCCCATTATTACTGGATCTCTGGTTAGGATGCTTACCTGAAACATGTACACGGTCACCAAATTTAGATTTAGTCTGAGGGAGACATTTAAGTTTTTTTGTTTGGCATTCTGGTCTCCAGACTGGATAAAGTTGGGAAGCTGTCTAAATCTGTTATGGTGAATAAAAGGAGAGCTTGTGAAAAATCCGTTCTCAGAGCACCATTTACACTGTTTATTCAGGCTGCCTGTTAACAGATGGGAAATGATTGTTCAGATTCTCCTTAGGAAAAGCAGGAATTGAATCTAGATGAGGTGGTATGTGTCTCTCACGCTAGAATATGGGAAAGAAAGGACATTCCTTCTTCCACACTTTTATCTGCCAAATTCATTTTTGTTGTTGTTGTGAAAATGCTTCAGCACATCCCAGACTACATTATTTGTAGATTAATTAACTGTTAAAAAAATTATGCAGTCCTAGCTGCTAGACTACTGCCATCTTTTTCTAGATAAATATATATGATCTCCATTTTATTGTTACATAAATAGCACTAGAAAAGAGGACCCTAACATTCTGTTTCTTTGATATTTGAGTTAGCAGCACATGAACTGAGTCATGTTAGCTTCATTATGCACATGGTTAGCTGCAGCAAAACAGGGATTTAATTAAGCCTTCAAAGAAAGAGCTGAAAACATCCAAATGGATCATTATCCCAGAGAACAAAAGTGACTGTGAAATGACTCCTTATGGTCAGTTGAAGAGATTTTTTTCGTAGTTGTGTGTATGAATAAGTGAGTATATCTGAAGACTGTGAAGACTGTACAGTGAGAAAGCTAAATCACAGAGATAACTTCTGAATTTACTACTGAATCTCGTAAGTATAGAGGTCAAGCTGATTGGTTGTTGCACCTTTGTAGTCAGAAGACAAACAAGAGGTATACCCTTTCTGTAATGGGGCTGGAAGACACCAATCTGAGCTGTAAGTTGTTCATGCTTTTTTGAAATGCAGTTCACTCATGTATATCCTGAATATCACAGTCAGGATAATTTGTTCTCCCGTGCTCACTGTGTAAGGACAATGGATTCTGTTTAAGAATTGAGCTTTTTCACATAAGATCAAAATAAGTAAAAGATTCTATACAGCTGTTCCTGTTTCACCTATGATGACAAAAAATATAAACAGTTTGCTGGTGCAATGAGACACCAAAGAAAAAGAGAGTAAAAGCTATTATTTTTAATTTTGAAATATATGCCTGAATGCTAAGAGCTAAGCAAAGTTTCACTGTTACAGGAAGAGAAAGCAGCACTTTTATTTTATTTTATTTTATTTTATTTTATTTTATTTTATTTTATTTTATTTATTATTATGTTATCTGCTAATTGTAATTCTCCATTGCTTCACAATACTTATTGCATTTAAGCAATCAAAATTTGTCTGACTTCTCTTGAGCTGGATTCAAATAGAAAACCCAGAAATAAGCAGAT
>JAUBNY010000539.1:51449-62607 GCA_032275445.1 Crypturellus soui | reverse complement strand
TATTGCATTTAAGCAATCAAAATTTGTCTGACTTCTCTTGAGCTGGATTCAAATAGAAAACCCAGAAATAAGCAGATGATTAAATGAGATCAATGAGAGAAATTTCTGAAAATTTTGGTTTTTATCTTATCTTGAAAAGCTTCTGAGAGCATTAGTCTCTGTTAAGTTAGAATCTTCATTAAAAATTACTCAGTCTAAAAGGTGGACAGAAAACAAATATGCTGTATTAGCGAGTTATGATCATAAGAATATTTCATGGATGTCAAAAACTGGCGTGTTAATGTCTTAAATCAGGCTCCATTAATTTTTTTTCTTAAAATATTCTGGAAATAGAAAACACTGATTAGTATTTACTAAGACAAAGTTTTTTAATTCTGCGATAGGTCTGTTTATAACAAATCTAAACATTGAGATGTTGCAAGTCAGGACTATTTTCTCACTGTGATAACATCACACATCAGAATGTCATCAAATTCAATATTAATGTAAAAAAGCAACATAAATAATAATGTATGTCCAGGGCATGGCTGGTTAATTTGTGTTGGCAAATCAATCCACCTTACGAAGGATAAATGTGTGATGCATCCCAGGACGTATAGACCCAGGGACCTATGAGGCTGGGAAGTTTCCTGGTGACATCCTTAACCCAGGCCCCAGGAAGACAGCAGATTTCCCTTAGTGGAAGTCCCATCTACCTATCGGACTGTTCCAATATTGAGGAATCCCCCATGACTATAACCCACCTTTTCTTCCTCGTGCTGGTGGTCACAATACAGGAGGTTTTCCTTTGAGCCTATATTGATGTTTATGGAGGAGAGGAACTCTCACTTTCACCATTGATTGCCCTTCATCCTCCAGGACCTTGTACGTGTTCCATAGGGGTTCCTGATAGGGTGAGACGGGAAAAGGGTTTCTCTTGCCACCTCGAGCCTGGACTTTTTTTCATTCTTTGTCATTCTGGTTTCTTCGCCCTTGTGTTGGCCGGGGGATAGAATCTGTTTGTTTGTTTGTTTGTTTGTTTGTTTTGTTGCTGAGGACTTCCCAGTGCCTGCTCGTATTTTTCAAAGGTCAGAGCATGACACCCCCATCTATCTCCCTCTCTGACTTCCAGATACTCCTCAGCTCTTCAACCTCCTCTCGTAGCTCTGCTACCACACTGAACAGGTCTTCCACATGCTTCTGTCTCACACAGTTGCTATCCTCACAACTGTCCAAAACAGGTGTGAAGCTCTGGCACTCCCTGCAGCCTGATGCCTGGACAACCCCCTGGGACAACCCCTGGCCAGCCTGGGTGCCTGCCTCCTTTTTAGCAAGTGCTGATGCGGCTCTGTGACAAGTAGTTGCCATAGTGGGTACTCCGGGGAGCTCTCTCCTTATCCCCGCCTGCTCCCGCTGCCGAGCCGCACGCCTGGTCACCCATGCTCCCTGGGGCTGCCTCGCTCTCCCTGCCCTGGTGCCTGCGCTTCGCTGCGCAGCTTTTGGCTTTGTTCAGCGCCTCTCAGAAAGATTCCCCGAGCATGAATCTCCAATAGTCATTGCCTACGAGGACTGATCTGAAAAGGCTGTTTCACGGCCGCCTTCCCTGCTGGCTTTGCCCTATTGCATTTAAAAAGTCTTTTTTTATTTCTTCTTCCCGACATTTAAATGGAAAAAAAAATCAGTTATTTTTGTGCCTTCATTCTCTGCATCACCAGCACCCTTTAAGCAAACTGAAGCTCTAATGCAGCTGGACTAATCTTTCTTGTTCAATTATATACATTATAGACAGGGTTGATTTAGAACTGAAATTGGATTAAAAAGCAGGACTTGCATTATATCATTCTCAGAATGAAAGGTTAGGCTGCAGGCAAGCAGTTTTGTTTTCTGCCTTCTCTTATTATTCTGGTAGCTGGAAGTTACTTGGTAAATTGTGCTGGAAAGCATCTTGCCTAATTATAATGCTTAGAACCATTTTGTTCAGACTGCTTTCAGAGAGGGAATGAGTAACTACTGCTGTACTATCATCATTCTGACAAGTCATTTATTATATTTTGTGGGGACTTGCCCATATACATATATGTAAATGTATGTGCATGGGTGTATATATCTCCATATGTATGTGTTAATCTGCCAATAAAGAAACTTAGAATACTTGTGCTGGAAAGAATCAAATCAGAAGCTGCAAGGGAGATGGGTAATTAGAGTCAGAAAGGGAATCCCTGGATATCATAGCAATCTCACACCTGCATGTGGCAGCATCAGAACACCAAATAAACAATAAGAAAGAAATATATAAACATGAACAAAAGTAAAAACTGAATGGGGACATGGTTCATTTGTCTTGTTTGCGCTGGTGGACTCCAGAGTGAATATTCTGCCATGGATCATCTGTCCGTGATCTCCACAGGCAGCGCTCACATCTTTACAGTGCTTTTGAGAGAGTTCTACTAAGCGCAGCACCAACAGTGCATCCTCTGGGGCTGCAGCTGTTATCCAGAGAGGACTTGGAAAGGAAGATGAGGGGAGGAGTAAATCAAAAGTGGCCTGCTCTTGGCATTTATCACATCACACTCATTTCTCTTTGCTGCAAATTTTAGCATCTCTGGGAATGTAGAGGATTATTTGAAATATAAATGTTATTTATGGATGTTACCACAGGGACTTACATTCTGGAGTATTCAGGCTCTTATTATCTCAGTCAAGCCAGCTCATTCATTTAGTGGTGCAACTGATGATGCAATGCTGATAGGGTCAATAGAAAATTGTTCAGTTTAGCATGTGTAAATGTTATGAAGAGGCATTTAGCAAATAGAATGATTATGACTTCTTTTAATGCAGAGATATTTTCTTATTCTTTCAGTTTCCTGCAACTGGAAGGCAAACTGCTGCCTCTGTGTGCACCTAGACCGTGAAATGCAGTGAAGGTTCACTTGGATGCACAGATAAAACTTATACAGGCTGACTGTATGGCTACCTTTAGGAAGTTCAGAGATGGACATGGCAAAACTATTGACAAAGTTTTCATAGACTGATCTCTACAGTTATTTAGAGCTATCTATATGTAGGGTAAATCTTTTGCAGAATTTAGTTTAACATTTTGTCCATGTTCATTTAGCCATTGAATCTTTCACTGACAGAAGTGTTCAGGTGATAGCAGTGAACTAAACCCCAAACACTTTTGATTAAATAAAATGGTCTAGTATTGCAGTAGATGTGCATCCAAATACAAACTAGTTGCCATGCCCGAAGAAACTGCAGGTGGAGTGCTATTATCTAATAGCTACTGTTCCAGGTAACATTATTTTATTCAGCATTCAGAATTATGTTGGTTGGAAGAGATCTGCAGAGCTCATCTAGTTCAATATCAAAATAGGTCTAGTAAGAGAAGGTAGTTTAGAGTTTTGTACAATCAGTCAGGACTGGAATATCTCCAAGAAGGGAGATTCTTTAACATTTCTAGGCAGCCTATCCCAATGTCTGTCTACTGTCATAGCAAAAACTTGTATTTTCTTTTTTCCCTGCTTACATATAGTTGGATTTTACCACAATTCATCTTGTATTTGTTGCCCCTTATTCTTACATTATGTGTCTCTGAGAATAGCCTTGGTCTATCTTCTCCGCTTTCTCTCACTAGATAGTTATAGACAGAAAAAAATCTCCTTGGAGCCTTTTCTTTAAACTGAGCAGATCCAGGTTTCCCAATCTCTACTCGTAGGTACATTGCTGACTCACATTTATGTTAAGAAGTAAATTGCTATAAACATTGATATATCATAAACATACTACTATATATGTGCAGAACTTGTTTGAATTATTTAAAAAGGAGTGTTCTGCTTTATTGGTTAGCTTTACTGAGCAATATTAGAAGCCCATTTGCGTAGAAAACTTTTCAAATATGTCCATTTCTCTACCTACCTTATCCCATCTTTGATATGGTATTCTTTATCAATATTTAACATATTTTAGGATTAAAAATGCAATAAAATCCACTTATCTAATTATAGATTTAGAGAAGTATCGGATATTTTAGAAGAGGAAGACCCCTTTCACACATACTGGATGATAAAATGATGATTCAGTTAAAGTCGCACTTGTCTTTAATGCATGTTAAGTATTTATTAATTAAATGTTTATTCATCATTTCTTTTTTTTTTTTCCTTAGGCTGCTTTGGCTGCAACTTGAGGAAGACAAAATTTTGTAATTGCATCTGCTTTCTCTCCTTTGATGCAATAACATGAGTCAGCTGAAGCCTTTCCAACAGTATAACTAATGTACAACATTTCATGAGTAGCCACAGGTCTCTGACTTTCTGACTGAGACTCTCAAAGCTGTTATTATTTGCTATTTACTGTGGAGAATAACTACAGTTTAAATGGTTGAAATATATGATCAGCTGACTAATACTGGTGGACACTATTGCATAGCTAGATATTATTCTGTACTCCAGGCAAAATGGGTTGGGAGAGACATGTTGCTCAGAGCAGATATTTGCAGACTGAGATCTCCAAGTATCTCCAAATCAAATGTAATTGGATGCAATGGCAATCATTAAATATGACTATGAGGGATGACTTATTAACGAAGTATTAAATGGCTTCTGTTACTTCTAGAAGGTTTGAGGAGGTTATTTCCTCAAACGTGAGGAAAATGCTGTAAGAGGCAAAGTTATATATTCTTATGTGAAAGTGTATTTCTTTCTCATATGATTATGTGAAAGTTTATTCTCACTTGTGGATTCAGTGAAGATGCAGTCATAGTGCGGTATGGGAAATTTCTGGGTCCGTGGTAGAGAAATACCATGTTCTTTTCCTATTTGTTTCTAAAATGCAAATAATTTTGGGACAGAAGGAACATGCATCTCCAACTATTTTGTGATTTTTTTTTATAAATACCTATTCAGAAGTGTATTTATTGGCTACAATTTCAATTAAGTGTGGCAGCTGTTAGTCCTTTGTGATAAAATTAAATTGTTCTTGTATATACTCAAATCACTGAAGAAAAATAACTACTGCCACATAAAACCTAGGCATAGGTGGATGAAAGCTTTTCTGTAAGTAATACTCTTCTTGTTGCAGCCCAGTGCAAAATGGAGGCAGATGTGAAAAAAATCAGGAATACTGGAGACAGCAAGAATTCACCACAGAGGCAATGGCAGTAGTAGGACCAAAAGGAAAATCCAACCAACCAACCCACCAAAAAAATGGCCGAGACTGGGGGAGAAAGAAGCAGTTTAGCCATATAAAGGTAGTGATTTAGGGTTATAAGCAAGGAACTTGCCTTGTGATCTTTGGTTTTGATATGTTCAGGAAAAACAAGAAACCGTGTGCTATTTTGAAATAAATAGAACTGCTTCCTAGATGTCTGACACCAGCAATTTCTCCTTGGTAACAGAAGAAAGATCAGCTTGCCTCTAAATTTTGGCTAAGAGCCCAGGATAGAAAAGAGAAGTTGCATTTTATTTGGTCACCCTGGAGAAGATATACAAGCTTTGAGGCACATCTCTGAGGCATAACAAATGGGCTCTAGTGAATTACTGTGGAAAGTGAATTCTAAAATCAAAAAGGCATCCCAACCCTGCCAACAGCACCATCTCATTTAGGCTGAATGATCTCTGACTTAGATGTCTTGGATGATCCTAACTGGGTCAAGGAATTTTAAGATAGATGATGTTCACATAACAAAATATCTTGGGCTTTATAGATTGAGAGCAGCAGTGTGCTGCACATAAAGCAAAATCATGTTAGCTTGGAGGGAGTGGGAGAAGAATTTAAAGCCAAAAAATTTAAGAAATGAATATTCATGTAGTTGAATTCCAGCTGTTTCATCCAGCTGGATGATATTTTGTTTCAATACAACTGAAGATCAAGAGAGGACAAAACCTTCAAGTTCAGCTCATTTCATGAGAATGGATCCACTCCAATTGAGGTTGAGGGCTATACAGAGAGGGCTACTTTCTTACAATTCAATTCTGAATGATAGTTTGTAAGTAGGAAGAATAGTGTAAAAGGAAGAGTCAATCAGGCAGAACAGGCAACCTGGATTTTCAAAGGAAAAACATTCTAGAAACTAAAAGCCTATGTTTTCAAAATCAGTTTTCTTTCTCAGCCATCGATATGGGAACAATTTAATAAGTGAAATGTTCATGTAGGCTACATCTAGAGTCTGTTTTAAAAAGAGGGTGATATCTGTCTGACTAACTGGATCTTACTGACTTCAGGTTAACAAAAACATGACAAAAATAACAACTTCCTTAATCATTATTGCTTATACTGTATAATCCAAGCAGAAAGTGGGCATACTCCTTCTTTTATACAGTCACAGGAAATGAAGGGGGGAACTGCTCACACTGATTATTGTACAATCACAGTGCAGTTTTGTTTTTATTCCATGTCAACTGTTTTCAAGTTTTGGCACAGCTGTTTGTCAACTTTCACTTTTTCCACATAAATGTGAGACAAATAATAAATTCTATGGAATTCTAATTGCATTCAGGTGCAATCCTTCAAAAATGGTTCCCTCATTGAGTTTCAATTCAATGTTTTAATTCTTTATTATGCTACCTTTCTTTCCCCTTCAGCCAGCTCAACTCTGCCCAGTTGCTGCTAATTGCTGGAGTGCTGTCAGTGTGATTAGCACTACAGAAATGCTTCCTATCCCTAATTTAGAGGTGCTGCACAGATGATTCAATTTAATGGCAATGGTTAATATCCCATCTGATGCTCATTATAATCCTTTCCATTATAGCGCTCTTTCTAATTACTAATGACTAATTTAGGCTAATCAGGCTAAAATGTTCCATACAGTATCTCTTGTTGAACATATAGTTCTAGTGGGGTTTAGGGAGGAGAGATAAAATAAAAGTTGGGTTTAAGATATAAATCTTGTATAAAAAATTGTAATTATATTATTAGACTGTATCATGAAGCACATGATAGATAAATATCAAAACAGAAATAGCTATATGGAATTTAAAAATTTGGCAAAGAATTTGGATTATAAATTTAAATAATATGCTAATATATATTTTTGATGAAGTATATGTTGCTTATAAAATTAGTTTGATGTAGGAATCTTATAGACCTATTCTTTTGAGCTTGGTCATGAGAAAAGCATTTGGGAGAAGGATTGTTATGTATGGAAAAAAGTATTGGAAGTACTAAAATAGTGAGATCAAGATGAATGAATAACAGGAATTTAAAGAGGAATTTAAATTTCCCCATTTATTATGTTTCAAGTAAGAAAGGCAATATCAAATTTAATATGAAGATAAAATATATTAACTGGATTAGAGTGCAGGTAGAGTGAGATTACTATGATTAGGATGGAAAGATATAGATGTGTTTAACTTCAAAATATTAGATGTAGGAAAGGCAAGATGAAAACTCATTTGAACTGATGTGATGCTTTTTATGCAACATTATGCAAACATATGTTACCAGAAATGATTTTTACAGGTAAGGTGATTGAGGAGATGTTGTATTAAAAATACCGTAAATAAAGAATTTGAGATCACATAGTATTGTTGGCTGCAAATCAGAGCTCATCATTTTGCTCCAGCATTGTAAGGAAAAAGAATCAAAAAAATAATAAATAAATAATCTGCTTACATAAATGATTTTATTCTTTTTCTTAGTTCAATGATTTCAATTCTTCCTTATATAATTAGTAAATGGGATCCTAAATCAAAATAACTGGATAGTTCAAGAGATATTTCTGCCCTAGGCCTGTAGTGACTAGCTTTCTTTCTGAAAGATTTTCCAAGTGTCGAGATTTAAAATAATAAATATGAATATCTTACTTGTTAAATGTACTATTTATTTCTGTTCTAATCCACATTTTCATTCCATAGCTTGTAACTCAGAAATTGCAGAGGAAACCATTGCTGAATCAGTAAATAAGAAACGTGTGCCTCATTGAAGTATAAATATTTTTCTTCATGCAAAAACATTGTTTGTTAGCAGTTAAATGCCATTTTGTAAAGTATTCAGCTGTCAGCTTTGGAATTTTATAAATATTTTAATATCTAACCTTGCCCTCTTTGCATTTTCTGTTTGCAATATGCTTGAGAAAACAGGGCCCCTGTATCCATACGGCTTTGTTCTGCATTCTAAAGGGATGGTTGACAGACCTTATAAAGTGAAGTCAAAACAAGATCTTAAGCCTTTATAACCTTGCTGACATTTAGAAGGTGACTTAAATGCTCAGTGCTCATCACACACACACAGATTTGCTAGGGGCTGAGAAAAAAAAGTTCCTAGGTTTCTTACAGTTCAGCAACAGATCTCAAACTCAATTTCACATGAATTTTGTAAGTCTGTTAGCATGGTTGAACTTTTGTGGTCAGCTAATGTCCCTTTGCTGAGGGAAAGTAAGAGAAAAGTTACTGGTGTTCTTATATCAAAGATGATACTTTAGAGAAGTATCTCGGTTTAGAAGTCACATGTTTTCTAGGCTAATTTTAAAATGTTCATCCAAAGTAATTCAAGTCTGGTGTTCTTGTTGTTGTTAAAATTAGTCCTATCATTTCAGAACGAATGAACTTCTAAGTTATTTTCTTAGTGAGATTCTTTTTATGTAGAAGATACAGGTATTAGACTCAGTCTCAAAACAAAGTTCACATTTACTCCCTGGTAGCGTGGTCATAAGGGACCAAAAGATATTATGGCATGGAGTATGGGTTGAGGCACGCATGGTGAGGAAATTATCTTCATTAATTCCACTATTCATAGAAAACTTATTTATATCATGTAAAAAGAATAACCCCAAGCGCTGCTTATGTAATTCAGCAAAAACACATTCCTTGTTGATATACTTCATTTCTTTGGAGAATTAGCATGAACTCTACAGTCAGTAAAATTCTTTTGCTGATACAAGCCTGACCTAAATAGGGATTGCTGTCCTGGTATATCTGTTTCTTGGAATTCTTTCCTTGGGTAAACTGGATTTGAGTAACTAATCAAATTTCAAATAATTAGTCCTCTTTATTTATCTTATATGAAAGATTTGTTTCTTGAGTACAAATGCTACTTGTTACATAGTATTACTTTGGTAGAGATTATGTGCTTTAATAGATGGGGCAGGAATTTTAAATTTCATATACTTTTTCAGAAGAAATTAAAAATGTTGTTAAAGATAGTATAACGAAAATTTATCTACTACAACTTTGTATGCCCACAATGTAAAATTTAAACCTGCTGGGCTCTGTCCCAGTGTGTACATATACATATACAAGTTGTTTTTTTTTAAGGTCAGTTGCTGTCCTACTTCATGACAATAAGTGATGCCCTCAGCGCCTTTTGGTGAAGATTTTCTGTCAGGATAGTATTCATCAAAAAGCATGCTTATTATTTTCTGGCTAAATTGTGACAGTGCATGGTATGAATTTTCTTACTGTGATGCATTAAATAGGATCTTATTTTTGTTCCACGTATTTTTTTAATCTCTCTATTCATTATTGATATGGAATTAAAAAAAAAAAAAGTTTAATTACTGGATTTTCCTTTGGCATGCCTGTAGTCAGTATTTAAGTTATTTCCAAGTCTGGAAATTTGATTTCCTCCCCGCCGCTCCGCCCAGCACAAGCGTGTCTTGTCCCTATCCAGTGTCAGGGGAGATTTCAATACGATCCCAAGAGCGAGATTAAGACACAAATGAGGTCAAATGCCATACAACCTTGTTACCTATATTCTCATAAGCACAATAGGGCAGAGAGAAAAAGAAGGGAAAAGGGAAGAAAAGATTAGCAAGCGGGAGAGTTGCAACAAGATTATAGTTACCACCACCACCAGTCCAGCTAAGTGTTGTTGGCTCTGCTTCGATGCAGGTATGGGTGCCTTGGTGCCTCGGTGCAAGTTATGTTCCACACACCTCGGTGCAAATGATGTTCAGGGAAAGAAGCTGTGCATCTCAGTGCAGGTGATGATCCACACACCTTTTGGTGGGGAGGAATACGCGCTCCTTTTATGTCCCCGTTCTTGAAGAGTCCTCCCACTTTCTGTGTGCTCTGGTGCTCCTCTTCCCCCAACGCAAGTGCAAGTGCCGCTCCATAGGCACTGTTGAGCGTTGCTGGGTCTTGTGCTGCCAGATAAAGCACCTGGAGCTGATACCACAATCCTCCCAGTAGCAGGATTCCAAGGCCAAGGATTGTGTGCAAATTGTATGGAGATATCCCAGTCCTCCCAGACATTGAATGTCAAGGCATAAATTATATAGAGATAAGACACCTCGAGCTGATAGATGGGATACCTAGGTCAAGAAGTCCTAAGTGGTATAGCAAAAATGTTGAGACAAACACAATCCAAAACAGTCTCTTACATGTCTAAATAAGTTTTTTTAGAAAAATCATATGTATCTTTTGATCTTGATTATATTTTTATTATATATATATTTATATATATATATTTTTATTATATTTTTTATTATAAAGTTTGTTAAAGAATGTCTGTAGTCCTGCTGTCTCCTTTCACTCTCTCTTGGAATGCAATCCCTGGTGTTACAAAGGGGTACCAAGTTGTGCATACGTAAAATATGATGCACTTCACTTTCCTCATTTCATAACCAGTCAAATCTCATATCAAATAGTTTACTCAAAAATGTTTATTCGATAACCAATGACATTGTGCATCATCATGTGTTTCTTATTAAATAGTGTTCTCTGGTCCACTTTACTTTTTACCAGATAGTAACAAAATATAGTGTAAAATGAAAGAGAATGTTTGGTACTTAGCTGCAGTACAAAAGTATATGATAGAATTCATCTCAGTGAATTTTATTACTTTATACTTGCACACTATCTCATAATTACAGGGATTAAATCATTGAAGATTATTTGGATAATGAGGATGTACTGAAATGAATACATAGAAATCCTCTTGATATTCTTTCAAATTGTGATTACAATCATAGTAGGGAAAGTAATTAGATGTACCTTTTGTGTAATTCTATCTCTTTCTGTTTCTTTCCTAAAGTTTTATCTGATATATCTAAGTAAGTGGTTCATTTTTTTTTTCCATAAAATTTCATCTTTAGATTTAAGAAAATAAAAAAAAAGTTTGAAAATAAAATTTTGAGGTTTTTTTTCAGTCAAGAATAAAGCTCATATTTGTAGTATATCAGAGAAATATATTGATTGGAATTCTGGATACTTGTGCTTCCTTATACAAGAGCATTAGGAGGAAG
>JAUBNY010000536.1:38201-99027 GCA_032275445.1 Crypturellus soui | reverse complement strand
CAGCGAGGTGGTGGGTGTTGGCGAGGCCGTGCTGGTTATCGTGGTCGGGGTGGGTTTCGATGTGCTTGAAGTGGTGGAGGAGGTGGTGGTGGTCTGCGAGATGGTAGAGGCAGTGGTGTACGGTGTGGTGCTGGTGGGAGCCTCGGATGGTGTGGGTACTGTTGTTGATAGATGCGAAGAAGAAGTGCCCTCGGTGTGTGGAGATGTCAGCGAGGTGGTGGGTGTTGGCGAGGTCGTGCTGATTATTGTGGTCGGCGTGGGTTTCTGTGTGCCTGAAGTGGTTGCTGTCGTCGTGTGCGAGACAGTAGGGGCCGTGGTGTATGGCGTGGTTCTAGTGGGAACTTCAGAGGGTGTATGCGTGGAGGTTGTTGGCGATATAGACAGAGTGACCACCGTGGTGCTTGAGGTAGTGGAGGTAGAGACGGTGCTCGGGATACACTCCGGTGTGTTTGGGACACAGCAGACACTGATCTCATAATTAATGCAGAATGGCATGGGTATCACTCCCCCTACAACTTGGTCCTTATTCTTGCAAATGAGCCCTTTGTTAACATCGCACTCCAGAATTTGCCCTAAATCTTTGATGGGCGTGTCTGGGAAATCCTTTGCTCTGCATGAAATATTCTCAGGCTTTGCACATTCCCAGGAAGGGTCATGCTTCTGGATATTCTCATAGGATTCATCTTCACCACCATCTGGATCCCTGGTTGGGTAACTCACATCGATCCAGTCAGTCCAGATGCAAACACAGGGTCCTACAGCAGACATCAACAAAACACAGAGTTAGGAAGACCTGGGACGGGGAGAACTGGCAAGGCTGAAAGCAGAACTGAGGGTTGCACATGGGACAGACACTGCACGGAAGGGTCCAATTCAGAGCACTGCCACACGGCTACAGTAGTCCACCCACCCTGGCCACAGTAAAGCTCACTTGCATGATCACGTTTTCCCTTACACCCCCACAAAGTGAGTGAGGAACCCTTGTGAGTAACAACCACAGAGCTAGGGATGGAATGCACGTGTTTCCCCAGTGAGCCCGTGGGGGCTCTTATCACGAGCTTCTCATGACCAATACACACTGATATCAGGATAGGATGTTGGGCAAAGTAGCATTACCTGCCTCAACAAAACTCCTAACTCAACAAAGCGACAACCACAAGACTCCCTATGGGATCTGGCCGGTACAGAGGATGCACACTGTGAAAGAATTCATGCTGCCGGCAGCACCACACACGCAACAGATCAACTTTAGCGCCTGATAGAGCCCAGGGGCTGCTACAGCAAGGTAACACACAAAAACACAACTCAGACCATTACCAGGAGACGGTGTGTGTGGAGATGTCGTTGAGGTGGTGGGTGTTGGCGAGGCTGTGCTGGTTATCGTGGTCGGGGTGGGTTTCGATGTGCTTGAAGTGGTGGCGGTGGTGGTGGTGGTCTGCGAGATGGTGGAGGTAGTGGTGTACGGTGTAGTGCTGGTGGGAGCCTCGGATGGTGTGGGTGTGGGGACTGTTGTTGATACATGCGGAGAAGTGCCCTCGGTGTGTGGAGATGTCAGCGAGGTGGTAGGTGTTGGCGAGGCCGTGCTGGTTATCGTGGTTGGGGTGGTGGTGGTGGTCTGCGAGATGGTGGAGGCAGTGGTGTACGGCGTGGTGCTGGTGGGAGCCTCGGATGGTGTGGGGACTGTTGTTGATACATGCGGAGAAGAAGTGCCCTCGGTGTGTGGAGATGTCAGCGAGGTGGTGGGTGTTGCCGAGGCTGTGCTGGGTATCCAGGTTGGGGTAACAGAGACAACTGGAAAGAGTGAAAGCAGAACTGAGGGTCGCATATGAGTTGAACACTATATTTCTGTCCCATGAACATATGCCTGTGGGAAGGGGCCTCATCAGTACAGTGCATACACCTACAGCAGTCTACATATCCTGGCTGCTGCCAAGCTCACTTGCATGATTTGGCCTTCCTCCTGTCCCTGAAAGCGGATCAGCATCATGTTATTGCACTGAGTTAGCCACCTCTTTCTCTTGAAGAGTGTTGGGACATTGCTGTGATAAGAGTTCTCAATACTTCTAAAATAGCTACCAAGCAATAGTACATGAGGAAGACAGTATAGCATCAGCTGCCTTGTCAGGCGTAAGAAGAGTGTCATGAAAATACTAGTGGTTCTCAACAACCAGGGACCGCAATTCACAAGGGGGGACTGAAACCCTTCTGTGAGCCCTAGCAAGGAAACCTTCCTTCCTAGATCTAGAACTGCAGACAAGTGTCCATAGTGATAAGGAAGGAATGCAGGAAGAGAAAGATTCAGTTTTGCACTGCTGTACCTAAGCATGACGTTAGCACAAATTCAGGAGAACTCCCATCCCTGAGGGACCATGTTGATCCCTCTGAATTTCCTCTAGCAGAAGGATGGAGTTTAGCAGAAGTTAGATTTCCTAGCAGCTCAATATATGCCTTACATATGACATGCCTTAATGTGCTCACAGCACTTTATTTCTTCTATGCTAAGGCAAGAGCAGAGAGTAGAGGTTCACTAAATACCTGTGGTGGTTGATGTAATTGGAGTAGTAGATGGTGATGTGGGCTTGCTTGAGGTAGTTATCACTGTAGGCTGCCGAGTTGTGCTGATGGTCAAAACTGTTGTACTGGTGGTGGTAAAAGTTGCAGTTGGTGTTGGACTCTGTGTAGTCACACATGGAACTTCGTGCCACTCACAGCAATCTACCCTGATTTCATAATTATAGCAAAGAGGCCAGATACCACTTTGCTCCTCATTTTTACAGATTAGTCCATATGTAACATTACACTCCACCTTCTGACCAAGTTCATCTAAGCTTACATTTGGACTATTTTTAGCCCTGCATTCAATTTTTTCAGGAGCTTCACATATTACATTTCCATATTTATGTCTTATAGCCTCATAGGTTTCATAGTCACCACCATCTTCTTCAGGACTACTAACATCATACCACTCAGTCCAGTTACAAATCAATCCAAAGCATGGAGCTGCAAGAGAAGATGGGGAGGTTCAGCATCTGGACTTCCAAATGATATTCTGAGAAGATTACTTTTTTATTCTTCATTAGATACTAAACTAAGGCACTGCAATATGTAATTTTTGCAAGAGAAAACAATTTAAGAAGTGGCTTAGTATTATCCAATACTTCAAATGAAAGCTTCACATCAACATCAGATAACCAAGATATAAAAGCCTTCAGAAATCTCTCTTCTCTCATTCCTTATCACATTTTCCTATGTTAGGCTTTAAAATAGTTTTTCTGTAGGAGACTATCTTTAACTTATTCTTCCTTTAAATGTTCCTTTGACATTTTACAGTGTTTTTTTTATATTTAAAACTTACTTGTAGTTCCTGGAGTGCTTCTAGTGGTAACTGAAATGGAAAGAAAAGTATTAGTGCAAGTTTATCATATGTCTATCACTATCATTTGCATGTTTCAGAAAAAAATAAAGGTAGTTTTAAATATTCCGTTTTTTTTTTTTTTTTTGCTGAGACACTGTGAAAATTGCTATTAATGTAATAAGCCACAATATTTGCTTTAAGATCCCAGGAAGATACTTCAATACAAACTTATTTAGAATTATTAAGGCATCCTGTACCTTAACAGATATTATTTCATCCATGAGGAGTAAATCATGACAAAGTGTTTCAAATCTTCTTAACGCCGTGTAATAAAAATTTTCATAAGCATCACTTCTAGCTGTTTTAATTGCAACAAGCCAACACATTGAGCACTGTATCTTCCAGATATTTTTCTTAAAGAGGATAACTATTTGATATGTATCTCCGTTAAGTGCTTACCTGTGGGGGTAGGAGTACTAAAGGAGGTTGAAGAGATTGTTGTTGGGATAGTAGTTGTTGGACAAGGAAAAGTATATCCAATAACTACAGATCCATTTTCTCCACACACATATATTATACATATGTCACCATCCTTTATTTGCCCCACGGCTTCTCCCACTTCGTATCTTGTTCCATTGATCACACAAGGACAGCCTGTAAGAAAAAGCTTTATTGTGCAGTTTTTCTGCTATGTTTATGAGGTAGAACTAAAAAGCAAAAATCTTGTGAAATCACCTACGATACAAATCAGTATTTAAATGTGTAATCTTTACATTTAGGGAAAGAAAGTCAAAACACATCCAATAAAGTTCTGTATAAAATGAACTGGAAGAACAGATTACAAATACTTTGAAACAAGTAAAATCTGTAATTTATCATTAGGCATTTTTCGATTGCACTGCATGTTCCAGCAGCGCAAAATCTTATAGAGAAATTTGTTAGCTTGGATATGAGACAGGAAAAAAAGAAGGAAGATGTATGAGTGAAAGGTTGATCAAAAAGTACTAACAACAACATTCAACAAAAGCACTACCCTCTTTTCTTTTGCCACAACTTCCACTGTAAAAAGTATACTCCAAATCAATACTAAGCCTTTTGAAAAGACAGAGCAGTTTCATGGGCTTTTTTTATTTGCAGAAAAAAAAAAGAAGACAATACTTACCTTGGATTGTTGTGCAGTTTGTGATTCCCGACGAAACACAGACACTAAAAAGAAAAATTTCAAAAATTAAAATGTTGCCATGCAGCAGCAAAATATTTCTAGAACATTTTTCAGGTGTTTTATGGCACACTTAGCATAAGTAGCATCAAGAGTACCAAAATGATGCCACTTGATCTTTGTCACTTGATCTTTGTTCATACAGTGATCATTTTTCTGGCTGTAATATTTTCCAATATTGACTACTGTAATTTCATTCCAACACAATCATCATTTTGCTTTGAAATACATTGTCTTAAGCTATCATGAACTGCTTTGTACTCTAAGTTGCAATATAATAGTTGCTTTCTAAGGGATTTAGTTTTCAAGCCAGATCAGTTATTTTGCTCACCATGTGGATTCATAAATATCAATGCTGTCGTTAGCAAGGCACAGAGTGAGCAGTTAAGACTTGACTATCTCTTTTAGAGATAGCACAGATCCTTTGAGATAGGATGATTTTGAAATCACACTCTTAAATGCATATGAAAGACAGATTAGCCCCACTCTTCCCAAAAAGCCAGCAGTTACTCTAGAGAAACACCCAGACTTCATGTTAAGTGTATCATTTATGGCATTTCTGAAAGTAAATGTAATTATTTCTAATATACTTACTAGAATGACATCAACTTGGAAGCTGGAGTATTTCAAATTATGGATGAAAGGTTTAGAATCTTTAAGTCTTGGCAGTGCTACTTCAACAAATTTTACAGAGTTTAAGTCTCATAAGGAATGAATTGACATTATTGCCTGATTCGTACAGATAAATATATATCTTCATTTAGAACATATACCTATTACATATATGTATATATAATAAGCATTCTATATATCTTCATTTAAAAATGCTTCTCTGTTTACTAAAACATGTGCTTAAGGTCTAGTAAAGTAGATAATAGGCTCAGCATACAGAAACTCGTTCATGAATGACAGCATGTATTTTCACATTGCTACATACCATTTTGTACAGTTCTCTATTACAGGTATTTCTTCTCCAGGTTCATAGTAAGTTCCATTGAAGTAACACCCACACTCATCTCTGGTCTCACATTTATTTGTCTCTTCATTAAAAATGGGTTTCTCTGGAGGGCATCTTGGGTAGCAGCCTGTTGAGATCACAAGTAGTGCCAAAGTCAGTTAACTCAATGAAAGGATATCTTCTGAAGGTAAATCACCATCATTAATAAATGATTCTCACTGAATCAAGCATCATCAAAATGGAAAATATCTGTTGACTTCAAATTAATCCTTGGACAATCAAGCTTTCCAAAAGATTTCTATCTTCAGCATCTCTCCTGACAATACTGTGGTGAGGAGGCTTAAATAAATCCTGCTTCCAAATAAACAACTGTCATAAAATGTCCAGTTCGTAATTACATCAAGTCCTCTTTACACTATACTGGAATCCTAAATAAATAACCTCAGCCAATCTGTTTCAAAATATGAGTCACCTTAGTTTTTTTTTTTTTTATCAGTATGTTACTAGCAATACAAGTATTAGAACAGCCAACTAAACACATAGTAATTCTTTCCAATCCCTAGACTGAAGATAGCAACTTGTGATCCAGACCAAAAGAAAAGACTGTGTGGCCAAACATGCCTGTTCTCTTCAACCTTATCCTGTGGTATAAGAGAAGACATTTATATCCTCACAGTCTTAGACGGTTACAGTTCCTGTAACTTTACTATTACAAACTAATACCAAGGCAAGTTATCAAGCATATAGCCTTTCAATATTCTTGCTGGCATCACATCTCTACATCCTTTCAGGGGCTCAGTGGGATTTAAATGGTGTCTGTACCGTATGCTAACCCTCTATGTGCAATGGAATGCAGAATAACCTATCTAAGCTTCACAAACCACAAATGAGATCACAAGATCATCACAAATGAGATGCACTAAAAAGCAAAGTACTAGCCCCTGAATAATTTGCTATGATTACCATTGATAATCCAATATATAATAACATAAATGTGTTTGACACCAAGGATATTTTCCACTATAATGACAGTAATACACTACATAGTAATTTAATAGAAATCAAGACACATCTGACATAACAATGATTAGATTAGAAAACAAACAAGTAGTAACATGCTCATTTATTTTGAAAAAGATTTTCCTTCACTTTAGATACCATTAAGATGGGATGCAAAATTACAATGGTAAAATAATTTTGCATGCTTTAAGACATTATCCATGCAGAGACTTAGTTCTATGTATATTAGCCTGTGACTATCATCCACTGATGTTTACAAGTAGCAAATTATATCCCATAAAATATTTATGTGAGACTGAAGACATCAGTTCAATCTACAAGAACATTAAATGATACCCGAGCAATGCTTTATAAAATAAAAGATAAAAATGCTCATGAATTTATTACCTTCCAGATATGGTACTGAGAAATTTGTGCTGACATCATTGATCATCTTGCAGGTTATGATATTACTGCCACAAGGCTCATAGTGCCACTCGCACTCATCATGAGGGTTGTAATAGTCACAAAATATAGCTGATGAGAAAAAGCAGAGGCCGATCAACAATATAATTGCCAGAATATGGCTCAATTCTCATATTCAGTAGTACACTCTAAATAAATATACAAAATAAGATGGCACTAATTCTTTTGAAATACAAGCCCTGAACTCTACTGAACTTTTTTGAGGGGTGAGGGAGCTTCATAACTCTGGAGCCCAAGATTCTGCTATTAAACACCAGAAGAGCACCCTTTGTCTTGATTCGAATCACAAAACAAACAAATAAAAATTAAAAAAAAAAAAAACAGAATTGGTGCTGATTTTAATTTAAAATGAATGAAAAAATTCTGTGATTTTTTTTCTTCCCTGACTACTAGCAAATTCCTAAATACTCTTGTGGTATATTTAATGCAGTTTTACCTTGCTGTATCACAAGTCAAACGGTCATCTCTAGCAGACCAAAAGAAAGCATATGAAATTTCATGGATAAACTTAAACAGAATCCAACTTACTTGACTATGGACAGATAAAGGAACTTTTATAGTCTATAGAAGTTTGTCAGCTCTGATTTAATTTCTGTTTCAGTTACTGTTTTTTAAACTTGAAAACTAGCCTTCTGAATCAGAAAGGATTTTTAAAATTCAAAAAATTGATGTTTCTGGCCCTTGGAATCTCAAAATTTTCTTTTGAATATTGTTTTGAGGAATATTAATTTAAATACTATCTTAAATTGTTTTATGACATACTGGTATGAGCATTAGCGCCACTAATGGATGCTGCTTAAAACACCCAACATGTACAAGGGGCACCTAAGCAGGAGTACTTCAATACAGAATTGCTGTAATCAATTCTGAAAACAAGACATTCCTGTAAAGAAAAAGCTATCAGGAATTCCCATTCACCAATTAGAAAGGAAAATGCACAGATCATTTCAAATATAGCCTTAATATGTTAAAACTATGTTTAAAATATGTGAAAATATGCTAGGTTCATTTAAGCGATAGATATTCACATATCCTGTTTATGTATTTCAATTCTGAGATACACTAGTGCTTGTTATTAGTTTAACAAACTAGATTTAGTTCAACAAAATAACTAGTTCTGTTCCTTCCCTGATATGCTAAGAAAATAAATCATGTTGTACAGTCAGTACAACAGTACAATCCTGTAATAACAGAACACCTGATTTATTTGATATGCTCTTTGACAACAGCCAGCGCGGGATACAGTTGGGACAATTGTTAACTCACGGCATATATCAGGAGTTCTCCAGAACACACAGGCTTGAGCCTTGATACATTCTTGAGCATATGCAGCGACTGCCGAACAGAAGCATTCACAATCTCCACCACTGTCACAAGAGCAGGCATCATGAACACAGGCTTCATAGAATGGGGTTGGGTCCACCTGTTGATAAAATGATGCCGCAGTTTATCTCCAAACTAGTTTTTACTAATAAACCTGCAAGTTACCAATAAGACCTCTTGAGGCATAAGGATCTGAATTGGGCAGATGTTAGGCTATTTCTAAGAACTAACAAATCTTGCATAAACATTATAGGCTGGAAACTGCCTACTGTTTTTCAGATAATAATAGATTTGAAGTAGCACACCATTTTCATAAGCTGTTAAGGTCTTTTATAAGTTGTTAAGATCAAACAATACTATATATAATCTTGGTAGTTCCTACATCTTCTCATAGAAATTGCACTTTATTGCTCTCAAAATCAACCAGGGCTGATGCCAATGAAAGTTTATCCTCCAGCAAGTTTAGCCAGCCAAGCATCAAGCAACCTCGGAAAGGCTGCATTTTACCAATTTACAGCAAATATGAAGCAGAGTTCTGTGCTTGCCCTACCCCGCTTGTTTTTTTTTTCAGTTTATCTAATCACACATTTGCAAAGCTTTGCCACTTGCTTGTTTTAGACTACACAAGGAGAAACTTGGATTTTAGTCCCTGAAGGAACCAAAAAAGAAAAAAGTATTATATCATTGTGAAAAGCTTTGTGATTTTTCCACTGTGAGATAACCACAAATTATTGTTAATTTTACCATTATTTCAGATCAGAGCCAAGGAGAGTAGATTACACTATGCTCTGAAAGCAGTAAGCCTAATATAATATATGCATGTCTGTGTACTACAAACTTAGCTGAAGATCACCCTATTTAGCTGTTCCTTCATTCATCTTTTTCCTGTTGTAAGATACTGTCCTGTCCCATCACATATTGATCTCTACCAACCTTGGAGTGACAGATTTCAAAGACTGGGCTCCGGATTAGATAGCATTCTTTCTCTGCCCAGGACTTGCGATGCGGTTTCAGACTGCAGGGCTGGATCTCTTCTGTGACATCTGGGCAGGTATAAGACTGCTTCCAGGAATTCCCAAACTCCAGAGCACTAGTCTCCTGCAATCCACTCCTTGTTGTAAAGTCATTGTTGGACTTGCCATCAAAGTTGCCACAAAGACCACACACTTTGCCCTGGAAATGAACACATCCACAGCATTTAAGTATATCAGGGAAGACCCTAGTAAAAGCAAACACTGGTTTTTAAGAAAGGACAAATAAGCCTCCCTGCAAATTGTGTATTTTCATTTTTAGTTTCAAATCATTTTTTACAGAAATTGAATGTGTTTGCCTACTTAGCAAACTACTCAATTGTCCATATCTTCCCTCCATGTACTTCCATGTCCTTGAGATCTTTCATCCAACAAATAGCACTCAAGAGTGGCTAAACTTCTTTCAGCTGAGAAAAATGGATTTATATTTCCCATTTTCAATATTTATGGTAATTTAGACAAATACTGTTAATATAGAATTTGAATCAGCTCAAAATCATTTATCTTAAATGATATTGTTTACTTAAACAACAAAAAAAAAGAACTCTTTTTCTTTCTGTTAAAAAAACTTTGTTACCACTCCTTTGGAGGTGATTTTTGGTAATGCTAATTAAAGTACATAAGCCCCCTTCAGGAATGGTATTTCCTTGTTTGTACAACCCAGCATTTCCGCACTCAGTCCAAAAAAGGAGGGAGGCAGAATAGGAAATCATTCTTGTTTTCTTATCTCATCCATTCATACTGCTACTTTAGAAGAAGATAGACAGTTCCTTACTTGGTAATCAGCAGTCAGTTTGATGAAGATAGTAGTCTTCTTATCCCAGATCAACATCACACCATTGCTAGCCTCAATAACAAGATAGAGACCAACTGTCCTTTTTCTATACTGCACCTCATTACCAATATCTCGTTGAATTTCCTTATAATTCTTGTTTTCCAACTTCAGTTCAGTGTTCTGAAAGTTAAAAGGTGAAAAATATTATGATACTAACTCTTATAAAGAGATAAAGTACTAAAGCCCCTTAATGGTACAATCAATTCAGAGACTAAGAAGTCAAAGTCTATGGACTAACTTTCCAAGATGATAGAGCTAAAACAGGACTCAGTACTTGAGAACCTACCCCTTTACACACCAAAAACTTTACATGTGATAAGTGGCTTTAAAGAGATGTCTTAGTACTTCTACATATTTGATGCATTACCCTTTTCCACTAGCTAAATATCATTTAAGTATGATTACTCACCCCTAGGAACATTTTAATAGCCTTTGAACAGGTCACTCCTGTAGTTCCACATGGGACATTCTCTGTGATGACACTGAATGAGCTGCTAGAGTTTTTGTCACCACAAAAATCCTATTAAAAAGGAATGAAAGAGAATAAGAAAATTAGGTATATTTTTTATTTCAATCTAAAAATAACTTGTGTAATCATTTAAATATACAAAATGTATAAATTGTTATAATTTTCCTATATAAAATATTAAATATATATGCATTAACACACATACACATATATATATATGCAAATACTCCTATGAATACACATCATTACAGTAATTAACTGTTAGTGCCAAAATCTGTGAAATTATCAGGATAATAAAGCAAAACAAGGAATATGCTTTAAAAGATAAATGTCCTTATTTTATAATCTCAGAATTTTTATTAAATTCAAATAACTAGAGATGACCTGTCAGCTCTCACTATAAACAGGTCATCTCAGACATAAGCTGTGACTGCTTCATCACACAACTTGTCTGGGTTGAAAACACAGAATTTATTAATGCAGCTGCCACTGCCTCTGGAACAGCAAAGCCAAACAACGATGAATGATAAAACTATACAGGAAAGTAGACTTTCAAGGCAATTTGAAAGCAATTTAGGATGGCAATTCAGCCTTCCTGATGAATATTACCTGAGTAGCTACATATTCACAACTTCCATCAAAGTCATAAAATTTTCCATCAAAGGTGATATAATGGCCGCTTCCGTATATGGTACAAGTCCCATGGCAGACACCAACTTTGGTACAGCTCCAACCTCCTCTTTGGCAGGTACTACAAGAGAGCAAAAGAGTTGAGTTCAGATTTCACCAAGAATGTGCTATTTGAAAAACTGCAGAACAAACCACACAACTATCTGTCACAACATGATGATGTGTGTAAGACACACTTCTGTCTTACATCTCAACTTTAAGGGCTTAGTCTGTTTTAAAATAATCAACTCAATTTCATTTCTTAGATTAGTCAATGATCATATTCAACAATGAGCACACTTTCCCAATAAGATATGTTTGCTGAAAATAGAGGTAGTTGGCTACCCTCACATTTTCACTACAGTTCCGTATTTCCTCAGATGTCATGAAGTATGTCCGATAATAAAAGCTTTATATCTAGAAAGATCTCAACTACTCTAGTATTTAAGTCTAGAAATGACTACCCTGCATGAAATATATTCTCTACGAAGAAAATAGAAAATTTTAACTCACCAGGTTTTACAGTCCACTGTTATTTCAGCTCCATGAGAATACCACTGCTTGTTATGAACACAGGGGCAATCCTTCTCCTGAACACAGCCCCCTCTCCCATCATCAAACAGACCTTGAGGACACACACATCCTGAGACACACTCTACTTGGAACTAAGGAACACAAGGAGAAAAGGAAATATTTTATAAAACAATCACTACATTTGCTTTCCCTTTCTTCAAAAACACTCATGTTTATATAAACTACATTTATATAAACTACATTTATAAACAAACAGCTTCATATCACTTCATTTTTAAAAATTTCTTTCTAGTACTGTAATTGCCTGAGAACCCGAATCATATTTCATTTGGGAGGTAGGCCTCTACTGCAAATCCAATGAAAGGAAAAAGAAGGGGGAAAACAAGAGGGATATATACTTAAAATTGGTAAAAGTAAAATCATTGGAGGAAAGAAAGGAACGGGGAAATGAGAGAATTTATTATTTACGACTGCATTTCCTGGAATATTCTGTTCCAGTGTGTCATTTAGTGAACAAAGAAAACATGACATGGAGAAAAATTGAATACGTACATGATGAGCTCGAGGAGTATGACAGCTAAGTTGTATAGGCGTTTGTGCAGTCCAGTTATGGAATGTGTTGCAGTCAAAATATGTCTTATGAGAAGGACATTCTGTTGAATAAAAGAATATTGTTCATTTAGGTGAATCAAAAAAAGGCAAAAGAAATGTAAGGAGTAATAGTTACTAGGGAAATGTCAACCCTTATGAGAAAGGGGTCAACGAAGACATCAGGACAAAGTCAAAATTTCTAACTTTCACAGAAAGAAAAAAAAAGCACAATAAGGAGAGACTTCAAATAAGAAGTGAAGTTTTGGGTTTGGTTTTAGGTTTATTTACTGTAGTGAATGTCACTTACTTGCCATTCTTACAGCCACCGAAGTGCACTGGAGCTTTGCATTTCGACAAACACTATCAAAGAAATGCAGTAAGATACAAATTCAAAACATGTAAACTCAGTGTCTTCAATACAAATCTAAAAATTTGTTTATAAATATTTGACGGTAGTTATCAAAAATAACTTGCATAACTTATTGCTATTTCAAGGTGAACTCAGTTGAACTGCGCTTGTAAATATTCACTTGGGGATAAAGCTTGGGAGATTTTAAGCATAATGTCTAGAAAGGTTATGATTTTAGGCATGACTGCTGTTTGTTTCATCTTTAATACTATGCTTTTTAATGACTCAGAAAACAGATAAAAATGCTAATTTAAATCAAAACTATAATTTGGATACATAGTAGAGTTTCATGGCTGCTCAAGTCACATGCTGCAAACTTTGGCCTATACGCTTACTCTCCCACTTCACCCCTCCTTCGGAGAGAAGGAAGTATTTCACTGTTCGTACTGATGATTCATGCTGCATTGATTCTGCAAATAGTCAGAGTTCATGATAAAACACCAGGATCATGAAAGTTGCTTTCAAAAGCCTATGTTACAGTAAATACATATCAAGGGGACTTTCCTGCAGCGGAAAATGTTAGAGAAAAAAGCTATATCTGACAGAAAAGCAAACAACAGCCTAACATTATAGCTGGGCATTTAGCTTCCTTTTCCCTTTGCTCAACAAATTCCTACTGAGAGCACAGCTTCAGAATCATATTTATCTGTGAAGGCCATTACTCGTATCACAAAAAAAAAGATTGTACATCTTACTTATTAATAAACTATATTACTATATATTACTATATATTAATAAATTATATTACAATATATTACTATATTTCATGCTTTGCTCAGCATGAAAATGGTGTGGAATGTATTATAAATGTTCATTAAAGCACCACTAATAGCCAGACAGCTTACTCTCTTATTAAGCAAATTTTAAAATGACTTTTATCCCCACAGACAAGAAACCACAATAAAACATACCAACGCTCTTCATCTTTTGTGACATAATCCCCTGGTTCCAGGTATGACCCCTTGTAGTAACATGGGCATTTGGAGATGGGCACGCACGTACCCTGATCATCTAAATAAGTATTATCAGGGCATCCACAGCCATCCACAGGAACAAAGTCTTGCAAGCAGTACTTTTCACCATCAGCAACTGAACGACAGGTTTGCTGGCACATTGTAAGATTGTAAAGAAAGATTTGGTTTTCTGGGCAGGAAGATACTTCATTAACTGGAGGGGGAAAAAGAAGCAAACTGATAAATGATGTAGAAAAGACATTTTAACCATGACATTTTTCTTTTTGGTGCTTTGGCTTTTTATATGTAAAGGTAAAATATTTCCTTATATTCAATTAAAGCATAAATGTATCATAACTCAGAAGTAATACTAGTTTAACCTTTTTTATCACTTAAGGTTGCCAAATGAACGGTAATGAGCATCATATCCTAAAGGTAACATTCTTCCTTAAATGAAGTTGCATGACTCCTATCACCAAAGAAGAAATACATTACCTTTTTAAGAGATTGTGATTTGGTATTTTTCATTAACTGATTTTGTTAAGCCCTAGTTACTGTTACTATTTTCATAACTGTGTTTTTCCCATTGTTTTGCATACTTATAGCCATCAAGACAGCACTCACTACATAACAAAATCCTGTTCTCAAAGACACTACACTATGGATTATAATCAAACAAAATGATAAAATAAAGCACTTCTATTGAAGACAATGTAAAAGCCATGATGGCTGAGATTCCATTAGCTGAAGAGAGAAAAAGTATTATTAGTAAAACTGTGGAAAGAAGGTGAAAATGAAAAATATACTTTTCTAATTCAAATATGTTTCCTGAATAAATGATAGCTGAAGAACATCACATCAACTAATAAACATTCCAAGCACTCTCTCTTTTAATTGCACTGGTCATTTCCAAGATATTCTGAATCCCTGAGATGACTGTAACAGGACTTAAGCAATATTCATTCCTGGTGGCTAATTCCACTGGAATTACAGTTCCACTACTCACCACAGACAGTTTGTCTCCAGCCTCCCAGTATGATCCCTTTGGAAGCACAAGCCCTTGAGTAAGAGGACAGGGCAGCACACAAGCATTCTTCACTGTCCTTGCAGAGGCAGGTGTCGTATTTACATTTCTGAAAAAGAATCAAAGGGTTAATAAACTCACAGGATAGTCATTGGCAATTCTAACTCCTCTTTCCTGAAATATTCTATATCCTTTTTCTGATATAGCTTTTTTGCTTTACTAGGGTTAGAGAGCAATAGAAGGAATTAATAAGTTCAAGTTCAAAGACTTGAAAGTTTCATTTCATTCAGATGGAAAACATTTGGATACCTATTCTAACCTGAGAAAAGCCTAAAAGTAACTAGCCTCCTAACACCACCTATTTCAGATAACAGTGATGAGCACAGGTAAGAAAAGAGCATGGTATGACAATGATTTGGTGTTTTATTTCAACTAATATGGGGAACAATAAATAATTTACTACTTTGTCCTGACTAAACAACAACTAATCTGTAAAAATAGACTTAAGCTGTCTCTGCATAATTGCATCTCTTGAAAAATTCTTTCAGGTTGGAAAATCCAATAAAAATGTACATTAAATACAAAACATAACAATCCAAAAGAACAATAATGACCTTCTAAAGCAGCACTTTGTGAAAATCCCATTATAGCAGATACTTTGGATATATACTATGCCACTTCAGTTAATAACATAAAACTTTCATCAACTCTCACTCCCAAGCTATACAGTAATGTTTCAAATGCTTGACCTGCTTGAAATGAATCAGTCCAAAGATGAGTGCAAGATTACAATACCTTATAATATTCTGAAGGATCAATGACTAAGTGACATTTGGCAAAAGGACCCTCTGTGTTTTTCAGCAAAGAACACCAATGCTCAGCATAATTTGCTACAAGAAAAAAGAAAAATGACATTATATGACCACATTCATCACATTCGCATATTTTCATTTATTTTTCTTGGGCCATGCCCTGTTAGGTTGGCACATATCAATAAATGCAACACAACAATACAAATGAGACAACTGTATGGATTTGGGGAATGGAGAAATTACATACAGTCACCGTACAAATCTATCCTCTGATTCAATTAGTAGTATTAGTACTAGTAGTATCAGTAGTCACACAAACATAAAATCATAAATCATATCTTACTGCTGTAGGGTGTCTACATGGAATTGTCACAGACATTTCCAGTTTGGGAATGTAAAGCTAAGTTAAACATAAAAAGAAGTAATACCACAGAACGAGAGCCACCTTTGCATATTATATAAAATATTACTCTGTCTTTGATGAAGCTCAAGATTCCTCTGCAAACATCCCTTGAACGTTCACCCGATTTTGACAGGAAACCAGTGTTAGCAGGCACAAATACTTGCAGAAATGCATTATTAATTTGCCAGTCCTCTATAAAGGTATCAGTGCCAAAGTACAACTCTTAAAAGCCTGCTGCAGAGGCTGCTTTTTTTCTGGAAGAAGTCACCCATCTAACTTATAAGCATACTTACCACTTTCAATGCTGAGACTGCAGGGATCTTCCAGCCTTTCTACCTTATCTGTACAGGTAGACTGAGCTTTCCATGTGTTGGCAAAAGCAGATCCTGTAGCTTCTATGAGTCCACTGGCCGTTTGAAAGTCATCACCTTCTATTCCATTAAAATTCCCACAAAGACCTATCGAAAGACATTTTTTTTTATAACCATTGCCTAGTTTTATTCTAAAAGGGGAAGGACAACTGATCCCAAACATCATAGAGAGAAGTTCACATATCTGATTATTCCATGTCATTATCAATGCATGACAGAAGATTTAGGAGCCTTACTTTAAATCCGTAATCTCTGAGAAGAACAGTCTCCATGAAGAGATATCTGCCTCAGTCTATTTCCCCATAATCTGTATTTACTATGCTCTTTGGTGAAATAAAAAAAAAAACACTTCATATGCCTGGTTTATGGATAATTTTAAAGCAATATTAAATAAAGAAATAAGCAATATTCTAAAAACAGAGGCACATGAGTGATAGGTCAGCTTAATAGGAAATCCATTTCTGGTTTGCTTAAGTCAAATCTCTTTGACTCAAAAAAGTTACGGCTTCTTCCTTAATCTTCTCTTTGTTGAATCAACAAATACAACAGATTACCACCCACATAAAGAATATATGACTCTCCAGCTGTGCAACAGCATAGCTTTTGGTTCCCATTTGAGAGGACACTTGCCTTCCAGGTTTTCTTTGGCTGATGAATCCACAGTCGCAAACACCTGCATGACTGGGAACAACTGGATCTGCAGCCGAAGTCCAAGAGATGTTTGTACAATGAGGTAGTAGGAAGATGGCTTGAAAACAGAGAAGCTGGCTGAAAAACAAAACATGAACTGTGCAGTAAACACACACACAGGTCACTGAAAGTAATATTTTCATTAGTTTATGAGGTAGTGCTTTTCAGGAAAATTTTGAGATCAGGATCAATCTTTCTTTCCTGTAAAAGCTACTGGACAGAGAAGAGATGGCAGTAGTCCCTACCCAGGTAACAAGCTAACTACCTACAACGATTCAGCCCCAGGATAAGAATCAAACTCAGATTTTCTGCAAGACAGCTTCAATGCTAACCCATTACTGTGAAAAGTCTGAAGGGGTTTCTTGGGAAAGCATTATTCCCAACACTGTACACATTACTCACTACATATTTGAATTAGTAATAAATAGGTGTTTCTCTACAAGACAATACAAAACTATGTATTATAACTAATAAAATATTAGATCCTCTACTCCGAATAAAAACCATGAGAGGAACAGACCTTCTGGTCAACGTACAGCCATTGCTGTAAACTTCTGGGAAACACATGAAAGCCCCATAATAAACTGCCATATGTGATAACATCCAGAAGAAAGTAATTTTTCAGTTAGTGATCAACTTAAGCTCCAATCCAGTGGACAAAGACTGCTTTGACTATTTGGTAACAATCCATTTTAAAAATAACAGTACTGTACTATATGGTACAGTATGTACCATACTGTATGAAAATCAAATCACTCATCTCTAAATGATACTTTTCAAATTAAAGCTCTTTCAGTGACTTATATTCCCAGAATGAGGGCTCTCAAACTAGATCAAAAAAAAAAATTATTGAAATCATGTTGCTGTTTTCATGTTGCTAAACTATTGAATGCCTTCATATGGAAAAAGGATCACCATGTGGAAAACTGCTGCCTCAGAACATAAAACAGATAAAAAAGTGCCTCAGAACAAGTTGGTTTGACAAAACATGACTCAGAATAATCTTCTTTAAGAACTGAACTGAGCAGATATTAAATCAGCTACTGGTATGTCTCATCTTTTTGTAATATACTTCAAAAAAAATGAAGGCAGTGAATTTGCCTGTATTTCAAATAGGCAACATAAAATTATCTAGCAATTTTGGAAAAAAAAGCAGAATTAATGTAAATAGTAAACACAGTGGAGGAAGCGGCTTTCCTAGTCCCTGATCATCACTTATTAAGACTAATTTATTTACTATACGATCTATTTATCTACTTCATTTATGGTCTATTAAACTGGATTGCTTATTGTCTAGAGCACTTAGTTACTCTAAACTTTTAACTACACGCTATAATTGTTTTTATGCAAGCATTCACAAGCTTCTCATCCCAAGAATGCTTGATTCTCCAAATAAAAAAATATTTCCTGGAAAATAATTTGTTATCAGGAGAGAAATCAGTAACTCGGGAGCAAAACACACTGTCGGTGCACTGTTTGAATTTATCTAAAAAAGTGATAGCGCAAAGTTTTTAATGTTTGCAAAGTTACTAGAATCTAGCAGCGGCTGTCTGATAGTGACATCTTGCCAGCAGGCTCCTGAAATAGGTGACTACGTAAACTTCAAGTGTTTATTTATATCTATTGATTACTTTAAAAGATGCTGATGCCTCAAGAGGGTTGGTAGGATGAGGAGGTGCTATATAGCATACAATTTTTTACCTGGTTGTCCAGGTCAAGGTCTTGGCCAGAAAATACAGCAATTACCTTCTGGCCTCTGCTGCCAGACTTCCCTCCCACAGAACAAAGGCATGGGGAAGAGAAGGAGCGGGGTGGACAAGCCCAAGCCTCACCATGACCAAGGGCCAGGATATTCCCAGGGCATGTACCCACTTTCAGAAACTGCTAAAACTCCATTTTGTAAGTGGACTAAGTTATTTGTTTACATTTAGATCATGACAACTCCTCTTCCCCAAGCTACTTGCAAAATGAATTCTCAAGATGTGTCAAAAAAGGGTCATCTTTTCCAAATCTGGCCATGAAATTCCCAATTAAGACCAATCAAAATCACATTCCTTCCCAAGCTGTTTAGATTACATTCTAATTAATTCTTAATCCAATTTCTGAGAAAATAATCCCAGGCTTCTCATACGTCTTTAATTTTGGGCTCTGAAAAAGTAATTGCTTTATCAAATGATCAAAACCAGATTGGAAGCTGGCTCTGTGATACATGACATGTAAGGCTGTGTCCTTTACCTGATACATGAGGCACGTTCACTGTCATTTCATTCAGTAACACACTGCCATCTGATCTGAAAACCACCACCTGAGTAAGAGCAATTGAAAAAAAATAGGTTCCAGGCATTTAAAAGTAAAATTAATATAAAAAAAAAAAACTTTTAAGAGCAGAGTGAAAACCAGTGCCATTTTGCAGTTAGACTGTGACCGAGTTTAAATTGAATGTGACTGACTTGTGGAGTACAAGTCTTGTATTTGGTCTTGTTATTCAGTATTTCATTTACTCTTGCCTAAAACAATTTACAGCAGTAAAGCAATGCAGAGCAATTCTACTTTGGTAAGTAGAAGAAAACATTTAGCTTCCACAATCAACAGTAAGTGCTTATTCCCTACAAAAGTATGTACCACGGCTTCAGCATAGTGGCTTCTTATGATTCTGACACAGTAAGTAAACACTTTGCTAAAATTCCTCACATTTTTTTTCCTTCTAGTTATGCTGGCAAAGCGATCGAAGACCAGGAACTAAGGATGGAAATTATGCATATATACATATCTACACACAATTATGTATAAATGCAGTATAGGTATGCCTGTATCAATTGGGATAGTGAAATAAATCAGAAAGACTTGTCAGAAATATGAATCAGGAATGCATGAAAAATGATGAGGATTTCCCAACATTTTAATTTTGATTCAACTAGTTAGGAAGGTTGGGTTGTATCAGTGTTCAGAAGCTTGGATATCTTCCAAAAAACACTCAATTAGATCTGCAAAATTATATCTGGATAAAATAGAAGACTGTGAGGGGAGAAAGAATGGTTCTCTTATTTCCAAACAACCTGCAATACCATAGGAATTCATCAAATGCTGAGAAGGGAAGGGGAAAAACATTAAATTATATCAGTCTCAGCAACTGTTCATGCCTATTTTAAATTCTTGAGGCAGAAGCCTGTTTTATAGCCATTCTGAACCGTCTTACCTATCAACAATAAGAACTCCAAAAAATTCTTACTGCTTCCCAGTAATTTGCTACTCTTCAACCCACCAGCAGAACTCACACAATACCTACATTTTTTTTCTGGTCTGTTAGCAACACAACGCTCTTCAAACATGTCTGCCAGTCTATGAAGCCACAGGGAGCCAATTCTGCCAGCAGGACATAAGAGTCATTGACATTATCCTGCAATCACAGGAAAATAAATATCCATTAATCAAACATCTCACACACAAGATGACAGCACAAAGAGAAAACTGAAATAATCAGTTACAATAACAAGTAGTGCAGAACTTTAACCTCCATTTCAGCACTGCCCCCAGAAGCTGAAGTCTCTTTCAAATAAATTCAAGGGTTTAGTTTCTAGATCAAGATCATTGTCTTTGCTGTAAGAACAGGCAGGGGCTATTTTAGAAAGAGATGGCTGCAATAGCTGCTTAGCTATTTTTCCTAGATGAATTTGCTACTGACATACAGCACCGTCTTTGGACATTTCTACTTTTCTCTAAATTGGAATGAAACAGCAATTTGCAGCTACTAGACATCACTGCACAGATTACCTGCATTTACTCTAGAATAGAAGGCTCTGCAGCACACATACCTTGGCTAACACATAGTAACAATCTCCATGGAAGGTATATTTCTTCCCATCAAACGTGGTAATATGAGAGCCTCCTTCCACTGAACATGTGCCTGGACAGGGTAAATCCTTGCAGGTCCATCTACCTGAATCACAGGTGCTGTAAACAGACAAATATATGTAAACATATATATAGAAGCTAAGTATATATATAGGAGCTAAAAGCCCTAAAAGCATCCATATGCTGAGAAAAGAGCAAGATATCCTTGGATGTTTTGAATCTTTGATCTTTTATTTAAGATCTACTTTCTCTGTATGCTATCAATACAAGAAAAACTTTCAGAAAACAGATTGCATAGCCATGCAACAGAAATTGTAAGTTCAGATTTTTTTCAAAAAGTCTTCTATCGCTAGGCAGATCAAAAAGGTCTGACCCAGGCACAATCATTCAAAGGAAGATATATAAACAACCATAATCCTTACCATTCTTCACATTCACTGGTGATGCTTTCTCCAGGTGAATATCCTTTCCCATGAAGCTTGCAGTAGCACTGGCTAACAAGTACGCAGCCTTTCTCAGTGATATCATCATACACAGTTCCTACAAAACACAATTAGGTATCATAGCTCATTCTGAAACAAGAGCAACTGCCAGAGCGGAAAAACTCTGAGTAGGCATCTTCTTGATGCATAAAACACAGACTAACGCTATCAAAACTGTGAAGACAATGTGATAAATTTCTATGATTTTAATATAAGACATGGAAAAGTCTCCTATCCAGCTTTGAAAATCTGAATCTATCCATTCACCTAACTATACGCAAATGAAAAGCTCTATAGAAATACCCAATAAAAATCACAGCATTTTATATGGTTAGATAGTCCCTCTGCAGTATGCTGTAGACCATAATTGTTATGTTACTTATCCTAAGGTTAACAGAAAACCTGAGTATTTCACTCTCTGGGTAAATGATATTCACTGTATCAGAACTATTCAAAAATAAAGCACGATTTTCTATTTAACAGCAAAGGTCCTTTATGACCAAAACAGATGACCTATTCTATGTGTCAGTAAGATTTAACTGCAAAATTACAAATTAATTCACCAATAATCTTCTCTTATACAGGCTGTTTAGCTGTTTAGCCTGGAGAGGAGATTAAGAGGGGATCTTATCAATATGTATAAATACCTAAGGGGAAAATGTAAAGAGGATAGGACCAAACTCTGCTTCGTGATGGCTGGTGACCGGACAAGTGGTAATGGGTATAAATTAAAAACACAGGAAGTTCCATCTCCATCTCAGAAATAACTTCTTTACTGTGAGGGTAACAGAGCACTGGAACAGGCTGCCCAAATTCTGAAGTCTCCTTCTCTGGAGATCTTCAAAATCTGCCCAGATGCGACCCTGTGCCACATGCCCTAGGTGTCCCTGCTTGAGCAGGGGGGTTGGACCAGATGATCTCTAGAGGACCCTTCCAGCCTCAACCATTCGGTAATCACGTTTTTTTTTTTTTTTAATTATTATTATTATTATTGTTTTGCTTTCTGGTTTAAATGCAAGTATATGGGCATTTATTTCCAGTTATGGTAGCAAGATGCGCATTTACCTTCAGGGCAGAAACAGCCATCCATGTAGTGCTCTTCACAAAGGCTGCTGATCTCCAAGTGTGAACAAGTATCCATGCAGGGTGAGCCGCTTTCTTTATAGATCATGTTACCAGGACATGTTTTGGCTAAAAGAATAAGAAAGGCATTATCAGTTATCTGAGTATAAAGTCCATCATTCCTCAGAAATTAAAGAAAATATCTCCCACTCCTCTCAAGGCAACAGTGTCTCAAGCCAGACTCATCTTCCACTCCTTTTAAATCAATGGCATTCCAAGTCACATTCCATTTATCCAAGAATGTATGACTGTTGCTAAACTGTTCTCCCCATTTCTTTACATTTTTCTTTTTTTAGTCTCAAATAGACTAAATGATCTTAGTTATCTGCAGCATCAAGCCTTGTAGATTTGAACTGGAAGATATTTGCTGAGAAACATTTCTTCATGATAAAGGCAACACAGATGAAAGAGGAAGAACGCAGGATGCAGTTTTCTGCACTAGTGGTGCATCTTTACAGCTTTACAAAGAAGGAATAATTTAAGATGTTTCACAGTCTCTCAGCCACAAAATACTCGTTGATTTGTAAAATTTATAAAGCTGCTTACGGCAAAAGTGCTCCGTCCTCCATTCACCCGGCCGACCACCCGCGTGTGAACACTGTCGAGAATACTCAGAGATGGTGCTGCAGAGGCAGAAGGAGTCCTCATTTCCATTACAGGCACACTTGTCCTGCATGCAGGCTTGGACATACATTTCCACATTGAGGCGTGAATGACAATCAGCAAATGCAGAGGAAGTTAGCAACCTTTCACACTCATCACGCTAAGAAGGAAAAGAAGATTACATTTACACTTAAGAGATGCATACACTTAAACTTCTAGACAGAACCTTTCCTGTCATAAGAACTGTTGGCCCCTGAAGAGCAATAATTACTGAAGAAAACAAGAAGGAACTATATAGTAGGTTCTCTGGAAAAATGTGAACTGGAAGTGATTTACGTACAATCTTAGAGCTTACCCTGTCCTTCACCTTTTTTAAAACCTCATAGCAGTACTTATTGCTTTTAGGGATTCACATAGATTCACTGCCTTTTCAAGCATGAGGCTTTCTGTTTTCTAAAATCAAATATTAGCCATTGATATTAGCTAGAGATGTCAGCCATGGAAAGGAACGAAGTGTCCCTCATGCACTAACTCCCTATAGCACAAGAATGTCTCTCCATACCCATGAAAGTGAGGTTGTCCGCTGGATTACTCACATGCTCGTTACAGCTTGGAAGCGCCCGAGTTTCATCAGGATCCTCACAATTGTCATTGGGTTTGTTGATCTTCTGTAAATTCCCATACGTAATTGAATTGTAGCTTGTGACTGTGAGAAAAGAATTACAAAAGAGACCTTGCTAAGCCTAAAAAAAATGACAACAAGGAACATCTGATTCCTGACATTCTACAGATTAAAGGAAACAGTTGCTATGATATCAATTGTATCTGCCAGACATGGATCCCTCTGCCGATTATGTCCATTTTAAGCATGCTTAAAAATGTAAACTAATATTGCACTTAGAAAAGAAAGCTCTGCCTGTAGAGGATGTACAAAATGATTCCCCTGGAATAAAGTTAAGGAAATAGAGAAGTGGAAGATAATGCTGGGGCAATTACAGAAATATTTGTAGAGAGAGATTTGCTCTCCTGTGATGCCGCTAAGCGCAATGCTTACGAACCTATCTTCTGTGCTAACTATCAGTGTGGTAGTATGACTCACCTCCATTAATAAATTCATTATAGATTGGAATGCCATTGTAATCCCCACAAAGACCACATGTATTGTTATTGAATTTGCTGTCCAGCTCCACCTGGTTAATTGAAAGAGGGAAAACGGAAAGGAATTACTTGGGGACATTAAGAGCATTCCGAAGCAAATATGTTTACTTGAAAGGAAAGTTGCTAGATGACAGAACTGATGATCAATCCAAAGCCCTTTCAGAAGTAGCTCTTGCACTGTAAGTTAGGCTATGGCATAGCTGATAAACACACAAGGCAGATGCAAAAAAACTCTCAGAAAATGAAAAGGGGCTAAAGTTCCTCTAACCATGTAATGATTTGTAATCACCATGCTCACAAAGAAAAAAAAGTAAACCATTCTTAAAATTACAGGACTGTTTTCTGTATCAGGATAAACTTTAAGTCTTCCTATGAATCAAGAAAGCTGACTATGAAACACCTGTAAAAGATAAATGAAGGAAAATGCAGATTGTAAAGGTGTTACATGTGTTATGGAGAATAGTAAGATCATCTGAATGCCATACCACTACTGTACCACACCACACAGAAAGGAATACCTGTTGAATAAAGTACCATGAGTGCCAGCTGGATAAGTCAATCTAGCAATTTGGCTCTGTTCAGTCTATGACACTCTGTTTCTGTTCAGTTTGTGATATTCTGTTAAACCCAGGAAATACTAATGAAGAACTGGATTATACATACCATCAGCGCATCCTCTTGATTCCATATCAGAATCAGGCCTAATTTGGCATAAACTTTGGTGTAAATGTCATTGCTCTCAATTAACAAACCAGAGCTGTAGTATGGTGTCTTCACACTAGAATAAAAATCATAGGCTTTGTATTAGTACAGAAATTTAAGGGGTGACATTAATACCTCTTACAGAAGAAGTATTCTAATATTTATATACCCCCTAGCTCACCCTAGTTGCACAGGATGCCTAATTATGAGGCATAAAATCTTCTCTCTCTCTCTGACACTTGACAAAATGCATCATTATCTTTAAAAGCAATTTCAGAAGCAGAATATCCCTGAGGGGTCAAGTTCTTTAGGAAAAAAAAAAAAAAAAAAAAGCCAGATGCCTTTAAATTGTGCAAAGCAAAATTCAGCATCATTGTGCGATTAACACAAGGTATTTGAATGCTCACTTATCATTTACTTTTACCAAAGAAATAATCTGTCGTGAAGCTTTTCCTTACTAAAAATCTAAAAACATTTTAGAGAGAATGAAATGCTCTTCCTCTGCAAGAGAGTTCTGACAGCAGAGGCAGATCTGGGAACTGCCAGAAAAAAAAAGTGCAGGAACAACTTGGAGGAAAAAGAGCATGTTAAGAGCAATTTAGTCACATACTAGTAGGATCAAGTTTATTAACAGTGAGGTAAGGCACATTAATAAGATAGAAGATATTTTGCAGATGTCTGAGCATAGAAGTTCTTGTCTGATAAAGAACTAACTCCCTGGATCTCTCTTCTGTCTTTTCAAACAGAAGCAGTGTACATTGTACACTGAAAACCAGTCAAAAATTTATTTTTCTGCACATTTGCCAGAATATTTCTCATTGCTCAGGTTTTATGTATGTCAATGCACATATTCTTGCAATTAATGTCTTGGGAAAATTTTATCTCCTAATTTTCTGCCACTGGGATTTTTCCAACTCTTTTCCTCCAGTATTTTTAATATGTCTCAATGACTTATGCACTAAAGTACTTGGAATTCAGAAGCCATTATTTCTACTTTTGGCTGCATTGTTCACTCTGTAGTAAAAGAGACCTTAACAGGTGATGTTTTTGGTGAGGGATTCTAAAACACCAGGCAGTTTTCACCTTTCGGCTATCACTGCACAAAATACAATTACACCATACAGTGTACACCAGTACAATTAAATACCATATCTGCCAGTGCATTTAATTAGTCAGTGGACTGGGTACTGAAAGGCAAATTCATGCATATATCTGCTCTACAGGTTTCACTTCAGTGGTGTGAAATGGTATTTTGTATGACAATGGATCATGTACCAGTTAAAGAGCAGTATGGGAAATTAAATTCCACAAAAACTAAATACCCAGTAAAAACCGGTTCTACAAGAAGAGTTCTATTGTTTTATGAATAATACCTAGGAGAAAAACAGGTTTGCTTCATGAAAAAAAAAAACAAAAGTTGAAAGGCTCCCTAAATGTGTTATTTTTTATGGAGTTCTTTTTAGTTATGGGAAAAGAATGCACATTTTCCTTGACTTCATGCCTTTTGTTATGTATTCTGGTATGATCCTTGAAAAACTGAATATAATTTTCTATCTTTGAATAGATTTCTTTTGAAGTAGATTCTCCATTTAAGATCAAAAGTTGACTTCTGGACAAAATCCAGTCCAGCAAAGAAAATGAAGAGGGCGTCTTTTAATAATGCTAGGATATACTAATATGTGGCCTACTTTCTTATATCTTGATCCTACAGAGCTGTGTGTTAAGCTGTGTCCTTCACTTCTTTCAGTGTTCATATTTCTAGGATTAAAAGGAGTAATTGGGGCATACTCAGTGCTTTATATCATCGTATTACAGGAGGAAAAAAAGACAACAGTTCCCTGTAAACATGTATATACTGCAACAGACTAATTAGTTTAGCACTCCATCTCCTGTGTCTGTCATAATCTCACAAAGAACAGCCACTATACTTTATAGAATTATCTATGAGCAATGGAAAGTAACCCCTCTCTCCTACCATGAAAATACAGAAAAAGTTTCCAGAGAAATGCATTTGACCTGCTAGGTTAGCCCTTCTGCTCAGGTAAGCGCAAGGCGGTACTGTGAAACAAATGAGGCTATAGTATTTCACCTCAGTGAAAGATCTGGCTCATGAGTTACATTTTATTTACTGTGCAGCCAGAAGAAATTGATTCACATAAATCTTCTCCCTGACTTGCTTTTAAATCATCCCTTATGCCAGTGTACAAATCAAGATTAATACCAAAGCCTTTCCTCAAAGCAGTTTTTATGTTGGACTTTGAAATGTTCTTTTAGTTTACGGAAATGCCTACAGCAGCTATCAATGATATACAGACAGCAATGTAAGGAATCAGTCCTGCTTTTATCCTCATAACACATTTCTCTAAAGCACTATTGTATTGCAAGAACTTACATTTGCCCATCTACCACAGTCAGTTTTGGTGTGAGGTACACTGTGAAGTCCTTGACTGTGAGCAGAATGTACTGGATCACTGGATGGTTGTTGTTGTTCAGAGTACGCTGAATTTGGACAGAGAACTCTTTGTAAGACTCTTGGCAGTCAGAAGCAAAATTATATTCACAAACGCCAGGAAACTGATAGATGTCTCCATCAAAAGTTTTGAAATGGTTGTTCCCCCAAGTGCTGCAGACATAGTGGCCATGGCTTCGTGTCCTACCTGTTAAGTGATTAAAACAGACAGGCATTAAAAATATGAAATGAATAAGCTAGAGTCCACTGAGGCTAGGCAGTATTTCCCAACAAGACAGCGGAGGAAGAATTCTTACATACTGTTCAGCCACACAGCACGAGTGAGTTTACAGGAAAGGAATGCTAGGCTATACATTAGAAACCATTTTTAATTATGAGCACAGTGCACAGATTCCATAAATCTCCAGCCTACCCAAGTACCTGCCTATTAAACAGAGATGTTTTCTCTGTAAATGGAAAAGAGAACATGCATAAACACTGCCAGGATCTTGGTATTTCTTGTAGCATTCACTGAGGTGAAAGAATTTGCCTGTATAAGGTGGGAAAAAAATTAACCCTCTGACTACTAACAGGCTGGTGCATCAATACAATAGCAATTACTCTGCCAAATGCATGAATTTATGAAATTTATGGAATTTATGTTGAATTACAACAAAATATGATTTTTTCTAAGAGTTTCCATGATTCAACATGTGTTAAAAAGAAACAGAATTAGGAAGCGTAACAGGAGCTTTTCAAAGCTTCCTTCACTTCCTTCTTTTTGTAACAGAAACAACCTTCGTTATGGTAGACTTCTGCAGGAAAACTGGATAGGCCAGAAAATAATGACATTAGCAGTAAAAATGGAGCTGGTGATCTCAACTTCATTCCTTTTCCAACTACTACACCAGATATTAACACTAATTAAAATAGTATCCAGTTAAGCCTCAAGATGTTATAAATTAGGGCTGAGCATAAAAGCTGAACATACTAGGGAAGCTTGCCAAGGTACTAAGAGCACCCACGCCACTTATCTTCTCATGATTATCTAGCAATGTTTGAGAAATCAGTATTCCCAAAGGAACTTCTGATGTTATCAACCACATTAGGTGCATCCAACCAAAGCTCATATTACTAGATACTTCTCTGCTTGAAAGGAAGACTACAGAGATCCTCCCAGGGCTCACAACTGGGATCCCACACACAAGACATTGCTTTCCTCCCATTGTTAAATTCAGGACATGGGAGATCAAGACTACTGTCTCAAACCTGATCACTGCAGAAAATGCACCACCAACTGCTCTAAAAATACAGCCTTGAATATGAGAGGTTTTATGTTTTTCCAGAGTAACAAAAATACAGATATCCTTTTTCTTCAAAACAAAAAATTGCCAGATTGACATAGCTTGCTTTCTGTCAAGCAGTTATTTACCTAGGACAGCCTCGACATACAGAAAGAAATGTAATACTGAAAATAACAGCTTCCAAGCATATCAAACTAGAGATTAATACCATACATTTGGGCATTACACTCTCCAAAGACACCAGTATCTACCTACTGTGGCCCTGCCACACAGCCTCAGAGCGTTAAATAATTCAAGACATCTTAAAACTCCAGCGGCTTAAACGTGTCGTTTCCTTCTAGCTTTGTTATATTTTATTCTCTTCTCCTTTTCCAGGAGGCAATTGGCCACTATCTCATTTCTAGAACTTACCTTTTTTTATTTCGTTTGCATTGGAGAGTGCCAGCCAAAGTATGAAAAGGCTGGCAACTCTCAGCCCCATGGTGGCTAAGGTGGGTGAACCAGGAACACCTCTGAGAACTTTTCTTTATATAATACCCACTGGTGCAATTGATTCCATCACAGGGGAGGAGATACCAAGGGAGGAGGAAAGAGGACGGGTAAGAAAAATAGGTGTGATATTTACAAAAGATAAGAAGTAAACAGATAGGTATTTTTCAGTGTAAATGAAAGAATTTGGTGTACAGGAAATGGTATAATATTGATTCAGTAATCATGCACTTTTTTATTGCTCTTCTGTATTTCTTTGTCCTACAGGATACTTCTTTAAATCTTTCAAATAGCCACACCAAGTTCAACCATCAGTAACTCCTACGAGTAGTCAATTTTGGAGGGGCTGAATAAGAGAATGCCTTGAATGAAGTTTAGAAGCAGATATTCCCAGACAATGACTTTAAAGTCAAAAGTTTTCTTCATTTTTCACCATCATTTAGAACTACCTTAGTAGTTCTAAATGGTAGTAAAGACTGAATGCTGCTCATGAAGTTCCTGTTAGACAAAAATAACCTTCATAAATAATGATATACCTTGGATAGAAAAATTGGATTCCACTTTTTGGATTCCACTGATTCATGAAGCTCTAGGACATCTAAAACCTCATACAAACCATATAGCATATCATTTCCTAAAAGTAATTGGGATGAGGTGGCATTATAACTTCAAGAAACTTATATCACAAGAGATGATCTGTCAAACATTGTCATGGTGCAACAGAAAGCCCATCAAAAAAGTCCTAGGGGCTCTCCCAACATTTTAAGAAAGCAGGATTAAAAAGGAAGAAGTGGAAAACACTACTAACCACACAGAGTAACATCTCAGATTTGTTTTCTGACAGAATCCAGCTCATTTCTGCTTACCTTTTACATGAATGATAATATCAGTCTCCTGCCCAACATCAGATCCTACAGAAAGCTAAGTGCTCAACTTTGCCTCATGTAGAGTAAGATGAAGATAGTCCTTGGGAAATTCACAGAAACAGAAACCATCTCCAAATGCTGCTTCAGAAAGAGCGAGATTTCCACATGCGTTATATTTCGCTTTGCAGAATTCCTCAGAAGTGTTTTTGTGACTCTCTTCAGAAGACAAACCAGAGTTTTCTGTCTTTCAGAGAAAATACGTTTATTTCAGGAGATCTAACACAATAACTTCATAGCACTGAGTTTACTCACACCAGACAGGGTTATTTTCTCATCAAAAGTTTCTCATTGCAGCGTCTAGAAATCTCTAATCCTCTTAATTCTTTCAAGTTTTCCTTATTCCTGTTGCTCAAATTACAAGTTAAGTAGAACATGCATATTTTGTAAAACACCAAGGAAATTATTCACTTAGTCCCTTTAGCTGTTCCAGTCAACCAGAAGTACTCTTTTGTGGTAAAAACAGTTCTTTAGGTGTTTGCTTTTATTTGCTATTTTGTCTGTTCTATAGTCACAAGTACAACCCTCATTTCCAACATATTTATGTTCTCCCCGAAAGTGTCTCATACGGCATTAGGTTTTCTGTCTTTTCTATTTAAGGATGCAGATTTGTAGTTCTTCCATCCATACACAGGACAGCATTCACTCACCTACCCTGACTGAATTTAAAGTCTTGCCCTTCTCTCCTTTTGTAGTATTTCACTAGAAATACTACTATTCTTCTAATGAAAAGGTTTTTTTTAGGGAAAAAACAAACAAACAAAAAAAACCCATGTAATTGGAACACAGAGGTGAAAAAAAAATTTCAACTGTCTGCAGAGGCCCTTTCTCTGATGGCTATTTTAGTAGATCTAATTCTCATGACACTTCAAAGACATCTCATCTTACATTTTTCCTTCTTTCATGCTGCCAAAACTACTATTTCAGGCATGTTTCCTAAAATACTTCCAAATTTTATGAAGGCCTATATTTTGAGCTTTTTCTGTTTTCAGAAACTCCCCCTGTCTGGAACCACTATGGTCCCCTAAAAAGTATCTCCATGACTTACTTATGCGTTAGACAGGATTCAGTTAATAATATTTGGAAATTGTAACAACTGCTAGTACACAGCAGACCTGATCTTTTTTATTAAATTGAATGCTCATATTTATGAAGTGGAAACTTGCCTATTTGGTCTTCAGTGTTTGCCACAGAATTTCTAGATGGAGAGAGCCACTTCCTGGCCTCATTTGCCAGGAAAATGTGAAAGGTGAAGCTGAATCACCTAGAGATGTCCTCTCAATCCAATACATGAGTATCTTCTTCCTAGGCACAGCGAGAAATAAAAATTTCTTTGAAAGACATGGATAGAACTAAAAGCTGCTGTAAACCAAGGTTTTGGTACAAGGTTTTAGGGAGTGATTTTCTCTGCACCAACTGCCTGTATAGAAAACATAATCTCATCTCGGAATATATCCAGGACACACCTATTTTCCTTCTGTTACAAGTTTGTTTTTCCTCACAGTGAATTATATCTTCTCATTGCTTCTCCTTCTAAAACAGAGTGCTGTGGGTCACTCTGACACTTAATCTAAAGAACAAGGGAAGACAACATGTCTTGACAATTTCACTGTCACTGAATTTGTACTCAAACCGGTATTGGTATGATAATCAGAAAAGAAATGAGGGAAACTTATTATCTTCACAATTCTTAGGTATATTTGTATGTTTGCTAGTATTAGAAAGTAGCCTAAACTTTTCTATCCATGTTTCCCTATTGCTAAGAAGGTAATGCTCTTGTCTACCAGCTGCTTTATTTGCCTTTCAGAAATTATCAGTATATGAGATATGCAATTATAATCTACTTTTTTTCATGCTCAGCTACCTTAAAGCTTGTTGGCCTACACATTTTAATCTAGAGGTATGTAACTTTTAATACATAATAAACTCTGCATCCACATGTACACATGAGTTTATTTACTCTAAATTGACAACTTAATCCATTTTGGAAAATACATACACACATAATTCTGTTTTAGCACAGTACAAGTGGTGCCATAAGAACAGATGATGAGAAGGGCATTTTCACATCTACTTCCCAGTCTTAACAGAGACGATTTCCACCCGCTTCGCCACGTTCCCGAAGTCCATGAATAGAATTACAAGTTGCCATAATCTTCTACTACACACCTGAACTGGGAGCCCCTAGACAGGCAGTGCTACAGGGGTTAAAAAAAGATCAGCGGCACAGCAAGTGCATTCGCTATACCAATAGATGCAGAAGGAGCGATTAAAGGGAAAAGGAAAAAAAAAAAAAAACACCACACACAAGTGTGTTTTGAGTCATAGCTAAATCAATATATTGAGAATTCCACCACCCAAACTTTTATGAGACTATTTCTAATCATTCCATCAGCATACCACAGCTAACTTATGTTCAAATTAAATACAACTGAAATATAGTTTACTTTGTGTTAAAAAAAAAGAAAACCAAGCTGGAAGATTACACTTCATTTTGACTCACGTTACATGTGGAAGATTTATAGTGCTTTAAGGCAAAAATTAAGCAGAGGATTGTATGGGGTTATGGTTCTAGGAAGCGCACCCAACTTTTCAAGAATTCTGAGCCCATCTCTCTGTGTGAACACACCAAGAACGGATCTCACTGCAGAGTGTTTTCACAGCAAGCTCAGCAAGGGACACTATACAAATCCCTCAGAAAGGACAATTCCATACGGTCACTCACACTTGTTTCACTTTTCCTTTCACGCTCCTAGCTTGCAGTTTATCATAGCAGTGCTCTGTCAGTGGGGATGCTCTGCAGATGAAGCTGCGGGATTTCATTCTGCCACTTCCACCTGTTGGCATTCTCCACAGTGTACAGATCCTTCCAGGTGCCAACCCAATTGCATGATATACCCATCTCTCCTTTGTCTTTTGTTTTTCAAAGACTGGTCTCAGTGCCAAGCACAGAGATGTGCTGTCCACACTTTCTGGCAGCCTTTCTAAAACTGCTCTGGCAAAATGCAGCCTGATTATGAACTACGAGATCTCTGACAAGCAATCATTGTGCCCTTAAGCAAGTCTTTAGGTTTCCTGGCATTCTTTATTCAGACAAATACCGGTTGGGCCATACAATTGTTCAAGGTAGCTGTCGATGCTAGCTGGAGCATTTTCTCATGCTCACCTTAAGTGGTTTTACATAGAAATTTAAAGATTAGCATCCATTCTCCAGGCATAATACTTCCTTCTCTTTATCAGGAGCACTTATTGCATTTGAGACCTTGGTTGCAAAACTTCTGTTTCTCTGCCAGTTAGGTATAAATGCTGAAAAATGTGCAACACAATTACTGGGTAATGGGAACTGATTTCCTAACTAATCTCAATTAGTAAATTCCTGTACTTCCCTTTTAGAAAATGACAGCTTCTGTATCAACACACAAGGAACAAACATCTGAGGATCAGTACTGAAACAGTTCTCATTTCTTCAAGCATCTGTGAGATTTATTCCAGGGTAGTTGATACAGCCAAGAAGGGATGATATAAAAGGGTCATAAAGGGAATTACACTAAATACTCCTTTCTCTGGCCGATTTTGTGTCAGTAAAGTGAGATCTCCTGAATCTTTCATTCTCTTTTTAGGGGACACTTTCACACGTCAGGGAAATTAGACTCACCTTACTGTCACTACCAAAAACAGAGAGTAAACCCTTTGTTGTTCCCTCCCTTTTTTAAGTGGTGTGTGGTTACGGCCTTAAAGTCAGCATTTTCTAGGAACTTCTTTTTAGCTTTCAAGATGATTTTTTTTAACAACTAAAAATCGACACTGATTCCTTGATAAAACAGGAAAATGAACTGTAGTTACCAGTTCTTCCCATTTGCTAAATTCTTGATGAATGGCTTACCTGATAGCACATAGTTCACAGTTCTACTGGCCTGACAGAACTTCAGAAGTTTAAGATTTAATACTGAATAGCTGATGTAACCACACAACTCATTTCTGAGACATGGTTTGGCTATTGTGACAGTTACACAATATACCATGGAAGATACCATGACCCACATGAACATTTTGGCTAAAAATATTTCATCACCCTCCTCTCACCAAAAATCACTCTCCAGCTGGCACAACATAATACACTTACCATAGTTACAATACACTCAAGAGTATTTGCTTTATGTAAATACGCAGTTACATAATTTATAGAGACTACCATTTGCTTTTAAGAGGAAAAACTACGTCAAATGAACGAATACATCCGATTGATATCAAAGTCTTCCAGCTGTCACATACATTTTACAACACTGTTACTTCGTAATTAACCTTTGAATCATCAGAAAGGCAACATGGAATACACAGTGCTGTGTCAAGGAACTCCTGTGAATACACAGTGCAATAAGGGACGCTTTGAGTGCTGCTGCATCCCACACAAGGGAGAGGGAAGGATTAACTAGACACACTTCAGGATGTTTTTGCATTGTTCATATTTAATCTTCACACATTTACAAATTTTGAACTGAATGTCTCTAATGTACCTTTGGAGAGAGAAAGAAAATAGAGAATCAAAAGGAAAAAGAAATTTATAAGACTTCCTTAACGCTTCTCCCTTTTAGTTATTTTTACTAAATGAAATTCTTAGAAGCTAACTGTACTACAAATGATGAGCAGTGGCACTGAGAATTCATACCCTCCTACAACACACTTCATACAGAAACTGTAAGAACTTCAAAAGAAGGACTACCTAGACTCAAAAGCTGAAATCACTGAAGCAATTTGGAAAAAAATGATTATAATTTTAAATTATAGGTAAGAAACTGACACCCCAAAACTTCGGTTTCTTAAAGGACCAGGGCATCTCACATTTTTCTTGTATTTGTCTCCACAAAATTCCTGTCCTAGTATTTAGAGCTGCAGAAAGAAACACAAAACCAGAGACAGTGAGACACCAGAGACATTTACGCTATATATAGCAAGGGCTCAAAATGAGAGGTGCATACCCAACAACCAAGCCATCCGGACCAAGCAAAAGAAAAATCTCGAATGTCTAAATTCTAGCTCTTCTCTATAGACAATGGCCAATAAGACATCATGAACACAGGTACTTCACACCTTCCAAGAAAGCACCTTTTCTTCAGAACTATGCCAGAGGAGGATCCTTCTTTTCATCCATTGCTGAGTTCTCATTCAGAGATGGATGAAATATCTGAATCTGTCTTGAGGACATTTCCATCACCTGTATGAATGCTCAAATCACTGGGGTCTAAGGCTCCCTCCTATTTTTGAAGCTGCTCAACTTAGCACAGAAGTAATTGTTTCAAAGAAAAGGAAAGCAAGAGCAAGCATGACTTTACCATGCATAAACTAGAAGGACTCATCTGTGAGGAGACAGAGAAAGATTTTGGTCTAACAAATATAAAATATAGCTAAAGCCCTAAGAAGAGCCACTTTGGTGCAGATATAATTTGAAATTGTTACAGATCATTTACAAAGATATTACTAAGCTTAAAAAAGAATGTTAAAGTCTTATTTTCATGTAGGCAAAAATAATTAATTGAATATAGCATAGCAGATTGTTGTTGATGTATTGTAAGATGTGTAAGAAAGCAAGCAGAACACTGATAAAAATGTAGAATCATCTTTCTCTGCTTAGACTGATGAACAAATTTTCTTCTGCTTTTGTTTCTGCATGTTAGAAAAATTACAGATAAAAAAAGTTTCATAACAACTCTGTAAGAGATGTTTGCAGTAAGCAAATAAAAGTAATAAAAATGCTAAACACAAACCAGGTCTGGGACATAAGTGATAATATCTTTTCTGTGTACTTTCCCAAGACTTAGGAACCGAGTGAACCTTCCAGTTCAGGACAGTACTTCATCAGGGTTGTTTAAATGTTGCTCCACTCAGGCAAACATAAAATTGAATAAAAAGCCTTTTTATTTTTCCTGCATATAAACTCTTACAGAAACCACCTCCTTAGCAGCTCAGAGAATGCATATTTCAAAAAGGATCTTTTATTTAAAACTGAAGAATAGGAGGCACTTGTCTGACAACAGAAGAATCTTCTTCTTTAATTCACCATTCAAACGGGGTCTTTAAAACAACAAAAATGGACTTTTTAACATTAGCTCTAGAAGACTATTACTACAACAAAACAACATGCAAATTAAACCTGTAGCAATCACCTGAAAAAATACTATTAACTGTTGAAGTTATATTCATCTTTAAGTAAACTTTCCTCTTTGTAAGATGTAAGAATCCAGATATGTCACAGACCTGCCTGTTCAACTCTTACAGTACTTCTAAATCTTCCATCTTTACAGGAATCTTTTCAGGTTGGCTAGTCAAAAAATCATTCAAATTAGTGAAAAATAATCCCTGAATTCATTGAGTATGTATGAAATTTTAGCTTGTTAATGACTGCATAAGAGACAATACTGTTTATATACAAAACAAGGATTATTTAAGCTTTAATGGGAGAGACCTTGTAGCTCTCGTACTCTCGTAGGAAAAAAAGATCCTCTTCCAATGATACTGTCATTTTCAAGTCATGACCCTGTATTTGCCTGGTCTGCCATATGCAATATACATGTGTTCTCCAAAAAAAAAAAAAAAAAAGGTGGAACATAGCCAAAATGAACTACAAACAGTGTGAACAGAAAAAAAAATAATTTTCAATTGGGGGAATTAATTTGCCTTTGTTTCTACATGTCTGACATCTAAACCTCAGCCAGTCTACTTGGTGTCCCTATATAATCAACAGTGAAGTTACACGAGTGGCTCATTTCAACAAAGCTATAATGCATAAATGAAATTCTCATGAAGTGTGTGTGCAATTATAAATTTGGGTTTACAAAACTAAATAGTATTTGCATAACTCTGTACATTACCTTTACACACGTTACATAAATTAAATTAAAATAAGCCAGTAAAGCAAACTGCACCTGAATGAACTTGGTAGTGACTGACGTTTAACTTACTGCATTTACTTTTATAACGTGCTTTCTAATTGATTACAAAGGTGTATCCTCTTCGCGTGAATCCTGAGAAACTCCCATATGATCTGGTAACGCCCATTTCACAAAGTAAATTTAGAAACTTTGAAAGGAATCTGATATGAACTGAAGATTAGCTTATATTACTGAGTCATTGAGCATAAGAATGTTAGATATACACGCATTACATACAAGCTGGAGGAAAAAGGTTTCCCATTTGACTAGCTAAAAGACAACAGAACCAAACAGAGGTCAGGATACAGAGAAAAAAGCAAAAAGGAAAAATAAAGCCTCTAAATTTCTATACAATCCGTAAGTATTTACATTTAATGGAAAACAGATTCTAGAAAAGTGATTGCCTATGTCAATAGGGTAGAAAAGAAATGCAGTGAATTAAAGTTTTTAATCCACCTTTCATTGTTACCACTCATATTTTAATCTTCTATTACCTCCCATAATAAACAAACACATTTCATGAGAGCTCTGCTTGATATATGAACAAGTATGTGCAAAAAGTAGAAAAAAAGTGCAGTAACAAGTGCAAGTGGTATTAAAATAGCTCAAAAAAACATAAAAGCCCCCAGCAGTCAGTACTGTAAAATACTCTCAAGCATACAGCACTGGACTATGCACCCCAGAAGTCTTTTTTTGTGCTCCAGAAACAACCTAGTGAAAACATTTTGAGATATTTTGAATATTGCTAGTCACATTTTCAGGAAACACAGCAAGACCTTTCTATACCTCACTGGCTCTGACACTGTTTAGTTTGCATAACTTTTCCGAAACATAAGTCAAATTGACACCATATGAAATACAACATACCTAGAGCATCTACAAGTCTAGTCACATCCCAGTGCAACACTTTACACACCTATTTCAGGAAGTTTATGCAGAAGCCTTATCCTGTTGCAGCTTTATGGCTCTTCCCCATGGGATTTAGTTTGTTCAACTACATAAAAAAGTAACAGATTTGAGTCAAGTAGTCATTCTTACCTAGATCATGAACACATCTTTTCAAAGACACAGAAACACTGATCACGAATCATCTTTGCTCTTCTATTCTTCTATCTAAGCCACATTGACTTAAATTACAATTGTGATAGAGATGACCAGACTCTCATTTTAGAAGGTCCTTATCAAACAGTAGTAGGAGTGAGAGAATGAGGAACAGGACACTATGCTTATCTTTATGAATTCAAAATTTCCAGATGTATGAAACACCTTTTAGGACAACACTAGTTTAGCATTAATTCCTGATTCTTCAGAAAATACAATACAAGAAAATTCCACAGTAGTTGCACAAAGACTGGATAAATTATTAACCAAGAGCTGTGAATTGTGATCTTACATACCATGTTAAGATCCATAATTATTCAACATAACCAAAATTAAACTGTTAGAGAAGTGCACAATTAGCAAACAATACCAACAAAGAATAAAATGGCAGCTGCAACTCCATGACTATCAATATAAAGCAACATACACAACTAAAGAATTCCTGTAACACTCATTCTCATTCTGTCTCACAAAAAGCAATGGGTATGATGTTAATTAGCAGATCTCAGGAAAGAAATCTTCAAGTCAATTTGACCAGTACCAGAAAAACACCAACTAAGTAATTTGAATTTTGACTGATGCACATATAATGTTAACAAAGGTACGGAGACCAAAACATAAAGCAACACTGGAACACTCTATGCATTCATTGCGGGGCCACATCTTAAAAAACTACATCCCATTCTGGTTAATCCATCTCAAGTGTGTTTTAAGAGAAAAACACCAAGAGTCAGATTGAGATGCATTACCAAAGGTGTCCAATCCCTGTAAGGTTATCCATTAACCATTTATAAGGTCCTTGGATGGATTCTGATGAATCTCCTAGACTGAACAGATATGGCTACATTCTTCTACACCATTTTTTTTTCCACTGATGAATGTGTATATCATATTGTTAGGTCCCATTGAGAGTGGACCACACAATCAAAAGGAAATTTACAAAAAGAAAATAAAAAAGAAAATTGATTTTGAGAACTGAATAATGGAGTGGCCCACTAATAGTTCTGAAACCATACTGTCTGTCTTTAAAGATTTTGTTTTCTTATAGAAATTTAAGATGGAATAAATTCCCATTAGTGTTGGATTGCAAAGTTAATTCTTTGGTCGAGTTAGGAATACCATTTTATACTTGAAACATCTGGGTTTCACATTTAATGTGAGAGGAGAACAGCTATGCACATCCTTCATATATCCTTTGTTCACTTCTTAGAGCTAAATTACAACTCTAGATTCAGCCTCAATTTTCTAACACTCTAGCACTGTTTTTTTAACACAGGGGGCATGGTCTTCTTGATTTGAATCCACCAGCTAGACAAAACAGTGAAGACAACATGAGCGTAGTTCCCTCTGGGCCCAATATGAACACCAGAAAAAAGTTTTATACATGCCTGCGGCCATTAGGAATTCCCTGCCTCGTGCTCTGACCATGGTGCTGAAAACAAACTAGCTCAGATCTTTTTTTTTTTTTTATTAGTTTCTTCAGTCCAAGAAGCAAACACAACCTCCTCAGCTATGAATACAGGTGGCCAAAATCTCAGCTTAAGTAAAGTTGACTTCTTTCACAGGTTCATTTGTTTGACAAGAATTACCTTTTCACCTCTATTTACCTCCTTCTTTAGAACTTAGCTGCTTATATACCCAGCAATTTTATAAACAGTAATGCTAGTTCCTTCTTGCATTGCTAACTTTATTTCAAGCTATTGCAAAAAGCAAATAAAAGTCACACTAAAGCGAGGCAAGTTGAAATTGTATTTGATCAATAATGGGCACATTGCTTTTACTTGTCAAGAATACAGACAAATATTCTTAAAAGATATTGTCCAATTTATATGAATGCAGACAGAGGCATCTTTTTATTGCCTCTGTTATTTGCAGACATGCTTGCTTCCTGGAGCGTACTTTTATTTTGTTGAGTCTAGCTATAAATGACTCAAGTCATGGCATTTCCATTAGCTTCCACTGTACCACTTCCTCCTCTTATTTCTGAACTCCAGAAATAACTTACACCCCACTTCTTGGCATCTTCAGGTTTTGAGAATGTATGATCAGTTGTTAGATTTCCTTTACAATCTACACACATTTAAATAAATGCACTTCTTTTATTTTTTCCTTATTCATGAATTAATCATGCTAATTGTATTCTTTTTAAATGCATGGTCATCCTGAGTGTAAAATAAATTTACCAATTTTGCCCCTAGCAAAACTAACATATACCAATAACACTTGCATTGCAATGTATGGAAAAATCTAATATTCTCCAGCAGAAAGAAAAGGAAATTTAACACTGAAGACTGAGCTGACACAGGGTGGCAATTATTTTTTTTTTTAAATTGCAGTCATTATATCTGCACTTATATGTGTATATGAGATATAGAAGGACTAGACCCTTCAAATTTGATACCACATCTCCCATCCCCACAGTATACTACACTGATCATATTTTTAAAGTAACAACTGTAAAGCAGTTAGCAGTAAGCAGAGTTCGAAGGGAAGTAAAAACAGAATGTCAGCACAGCTTAGGCTTTTCTTTTTATGTAAGACATAGAAAAAGAACATTAACACATTGCACTTTAAATTTTACCTATGTCCATCTTAAATTGAAATCTAGCAATTATGGTAGCTTTTCTAGTGATTAAACACAAAAAGTACTCATGACGGAAATAAAAGTTAAAAGATGAGTCTCTAGGATGACTGCACATAAGCAAAAAAGCATGAAATCTGAAACAAGTAGCACAATTTTCAGTTACTGTGCATGTAAACTGTTAGTGGGATTTAAGAGGCTTTTTATAACTATGTCAAATATTCAAATCATACTTGGATAATGACACTGAGAGTAGGTTATTACTGAATTCTTATAGTTCAGAAGCTGCATATGACTCGTATCATAATCAAATGCAATAGTAACTTTATTCTTATGTTTCAGTGGAGTACCGTGGAGTGAATGGGTACAGAGACTTAAATATATTTTTCATTACTGCCTGTGGTTACTCTGCCATCAGAAGAGTTACAGTAAGACAGGGTGGAGAAGTATAGAGAGGTATAAAGCCGCGTTAAAACAATTTATTTTATCCCTTTAGCACTGGAGTATTTTTTATTTAAAAATACTTTATCTAATGTTTCAGTGCAGTCATTTTTGGAACAATGGAAAAAAAAATCTGAAAAACTATAAACTATATGCACTAAGAGTGTTCTCCACTCCCAGGAATACAGCTTGCTACTACACAGCTATCTTATCAAACAATGTAACTTGCCATATAATTTCTGCCTTCTGGAATTGCACCTTAAGCTGTACTAGAATACATCCAAAAACAGGAAGAGTATTTATCAAATACACCCAAACACTTTTAATTTAGTGGAAAACACACTCTAATTTTTCATTAGCTGAACCCTCAATCAAAAGATGAAGTTCATGGTATAGGTAATCCACAGTAGGTGGTCTTTCTAAGGAGGAAAAAATATATTCTGAAACTCAAATACTGAAAATGAAGCCTCTTTTTGCAATAGGGCAAAGAACAATGCTCCCATTAAAGTAGCTGTCTAGCCCAAGATAAACAGCCAGTGAGGAACGTCATTATTTAGTCTCTGCCTAGTTTCTTAAGCGAACAAACAGTAAGTGTTCTGGGAGGAGTGAAGGAATTAACAACAGCTGCTTGCCACAAAAACTGATAAAAATAATGATTATGAGATTGCCTGCATATGGAGTTTGCACCCATCTTCACATCTGTGATTGGTTTATAGCAAGTTCCTGCTGCAAGGAAAGGGAGTTCCGGTTTGCAAACCATGTCATTTTTATAGCTATATCAATATAGGGTTCTAATCATTCCCTTCCCTAAGGAAATTAATCTCTTGCTATAACATAAAATAGACAGTTTTCATCAACACAGTGGTATCATGTCCCATTTTTATGCAAAACCCAGCAGGCCATTGAGTTTTTTTGATTATAACCCTAGTTTAAAATGCCACATATGCACAGTATATTTTGTTACAATCATCATACTGAAGCAAATACTGACTGAACTGAAAAATGTGGAAAAGCAATATAATGTATGTTCCTATTTTTAGGTTTAACAATACTTACATTGTGCATTTAAATATATTTTACTTAATATACTTCAGTGCTTAATTATATTTTATTCTCTAAGATGTTAATCTTGCTATTAGCTTAACCGCATTAATCTGAAGCTACAGTAGATTTGCCATTATTTTTAAATGAGCACTTTCTTACTACCTCTGCAGGAGCAGACAAGTCAAGACAAAGTGCTTTCAAATATATAGCTCTTCTGATTTTTAGCAGTGGAATAGGCCTGTCCATCCTATCATAGACTTGTTTATCTAAGCACCAATATAAATTCTCATTAAATTATATTCTTCATGTCAGGCCTCTTAATTCAATATTTAAGTGAAGAGCACTCACATAGTTGATAACAAATGAGAATTCACTAATCTTAATCAATTATCATCATTTGGTACATTCCAAATAATCCTGCAAAAATCTTGCCCATTCAGAAAAAAAAATGTTGTTCAAGCAGGAACAAAGGCTATATTCTGGTTATGTGTATCTAAGGCAATTATGTTCTTTTCCCATTAGTTTGCTCTGTAATGACAAAGCTACTTCCTTCATTAACTGTTATGATGCAATGAATTTGCCATTAGATTTCCAGTTTAATTGCTCTGACTAAAAGAAACTCCAAACAAAACTCAGTATGAAAAAAAAAAAGAGAAACAGAATTTTAATGCTATGTAAGACACCACAGAAGAAAATCTCCCAATTGAAAACAGCATATTCTAGAACTTTTCATATCTAATATCAAAAAGTGAATCTTTCATTTGGAGAAGTTAAAATATTGTCACATCGAAGTTCTCCACACAAGCCATACACTAATTCTATCCCTGCATTTTACTATTTTTGTTAAAAGTCTTTAGTTTCAATTTCAAAACTATCTTCTATAGACTTTGGCTGCAGATTTTTAGCTGCTAAACCCCAAGAAATCACAATTGTCTTTCTCTAGGTATATGTTCTAGACCCTATCATACAAATATAGTTATGTCCTTCTTATAAAAAAAGGACAGCTTTATCTCATCTTGAGCATTCAAAAGCTAACGACGATGACAACAACAACAAACAATTCTTAGAATGAGATATAGCATGTTTTCACCCAGGGTAGAAATCTGTAACTGTTCACATCCAACCAAAGCAATGCTTTTCATCTAGTAGCCAAAATTGAACAAAAACATCAGAAATAATATTCTTTTTCAAAGACAATTGCCTAAGGTTTTGAACTCTTAAGTGCCCCTCTGTGGTTACTTATAGAAAAGCACCTCGACTGCCATCAAAGGCCTGGGCCTGAGATCACAGCTGTTCTGCGACATACACAAAACCTATAAAACTCAGCAAATTTAAAACAGGAAACATATTCTCCATCTGTCTTCCCAGAATCAGCAGTTTTCTGAGAAAAGGAAGTAAAACATCATTTACTTTGCATTCAAAAGACCACAAGCACAGAAGCTAAATGAGTTCCAAAAATAAAACTGTTTTATATCAGAAAAAGCAGCTTAGGAAGCCAACTCTAGATTTGTCTTCTATTTAATTTAGTTCTTAAACATATTTTCCTTTCAATGTTTTCCAATTTCAATTCGTCATTCACAACTTATCACTATTATTAGAATTTCAAATGTCCTCAGATGACCCAGTACTGTAGTGCATTCACAGATGTTCACTTTTTTTCTGCAGTCCTAGGGGTTTTGTTGAGATAATAGTTAATAACATTAAATATGGGATTAAATAACATTAAAAATGGGATTATAGAATGGATCCAAGCCTAAGATGAATAACTAAGTCAAACCCAGAGTCATTTTACAGTGACATAAGGAACAGGATTCATAATCCATCAATCGCTGTGAACCACTATCTCAAGAGAAAATTTTCTGAAACTGGGAAAGGGACTGCTCTTTCAGCCTAAAGCAAGAAAAGAAAAACTAAAGCTGGTCTGCTTTGTTTTGTGTCTTACAAGACAATGTCTCTGTTCAAGCATATCTAAATAGCATGCATCTTTAACACAAGAAAGAATATGATATATGCGGTTGAACCGATATCTCATTCTACCTCCCTTTCCTTGCAAATCAGCAGCATACTTGTACCCTTCTGGAGAGTATGTTACAATATTCATTAACAAACTAAGCAGTAAGCGCAAAAGCAGCAGGGTCTGATGGAACTGTTTTCTTTGGCTGAAGCAATAGCTTCACTGCCAAGCTCTCAGAATGGAGGTTAAAACAGTGAGAAAATTCTGTTTACCATTCAAGTGGGGATGAAAAAGACTTCCCCACGGAAGCACAGGAGTGATGACGATGAAAATTTATTCCATTAGTGCACTTCCAGTAGGAAAAAATGCACTAATACTGGCTTCCTTGATTAATTAAATTATAATTGGAGTCATACCTATTGCTAACATCTTGTTAAACTCCTTTATTTTAATAGGCCAGAGGCTATTTGGCAGAAAAACAGGCTGTGAACATGCTTTACTGATACAATTCCTCATGACTCATGGATTGCACACGGAAATAATTGCCGTAGTGTGGCATTTACGACCAAGATCAATGAATTAAACATGAAAAAAAAAAAAAAAGTAACATGACAGACAAGTTTCTAGTAGGAAAGTACCTATTTTCAGAAGACGTTTTCTCCTCTGCCGGTAGATGGCATCGTTATTTCTCTTTAGGAAATGTCAGTCCAGAAAAACAACAAAACACATGATCGGGAAGAGCTATTGCCATTACGTACGATTTCTTTGTCCATTTTTAGCATAACACAGCATCTGAGATAAAGGGTCCAATGGACAAGGACAGCAAAAGGATGATCATACTGATCAATGTGACCAGAAGACTGGGATAAAATAATGGCAAATACTGAATGACAGTGCAATGGTAGATCAGAAATGTTATCTTATAACTGTGAATGGTCATAAAAAGAATAGAGGGAATTTACAGAGAATTATCAGATTACCAGTTATGAAATTATTATCAGTAAAAGATTATAAGTAGGTTATCAGTTATGAAATCTTCACATATAAAAGCCATCCTTGCCACCTTTCTCAATCACATGTGTTTGACGGAGGCCCTGAAATACAGCATTTTAAAACGACTATTTTACTTCTAAAAAAGGTGTAAATCTACACACTAATTTCTGAACAATCCTATTAAGCAGTTACAGCTAAAGAGGTGACAGTCTGGTAATATAGGTTAATTTTATTAGGAATTGCTAGGCTCTGCGCAAAACAGTATTTTATAAAGACAAGCACACTATTTTTGGAAACAGGAATGACAGTTCAATAATTCATGTATATGTACCAAGGAAATAAAAACAGGGCCTTAAAAATCATCTGGGTAAAAAAAAAGTGCTCACAGTGCATGACATAGTTCAGTGTCTCATTGATTGGGAATTTTTTCATTTTAAAAACTGTTCTTTATTACTTTAAGTAAGAAAGAAGACATACTATCAAATTTACCACTCACTCTGACACTCAAGATTTTATTTATAAGGGCTAGATCACCTTCTTTAAAATGCTCTAGGGCTTGCCATCTGCCATTACAATATAATGATACACTGCATTTAGGTTAATATATGATATAGAAAGGCAGCATATTGAAAAGATGCCTTTCCTGAGGTACTCAGGATTCAGATGTTTTATTCTCTACCTCAGTAATGATAACAGAGCATGACCAATCTGAACACTGAAAATATCTGATGTGTTTTGCCAGAGATGTAGCCTCATAGCATTCTTCCAATACTCAGGAGCAGGTGCATAGTACTGCATAAATGCCCAGTCTACTTTTCTGCTCTGGAGTACCCTTCACCTCCAAAAACAAACTCCAGTGAAGACCTTCCCAGAACATCCTCCACTATCTTACACTTAATGAAGTTGGATGGGTGGATCAAAGGAATTGCTGAAACTGAGCCCATGAAAATAGAGAAAGCCGTCATAAAAAGAAGGTTTGACAATTATTGTACCATTTCAAAACTGAAATGACTTCCTAGCTGTACAAAACAAAAGCGATCTGCATACATGTAGCTGAAGAAACATACTTTCAAAGCTATTTGCACACAGCTGAAACCTTTCCTTATTGTGCATCAAGAGTGGGTAAATAAATGATTTATACTAATACAAAAGAAAGTCAGTTTTTGCTTAGTTCCTAAGCTTAAAAATATTAGAGATAACTTTCTTCAAGAAGGAAGAAAGAGAAGTTTGCGTATATATATATATGCACACTTCATACTAGGAATAATTTCTGTATTTTAAAATGAGTAGACCCCTACCACTGAAATATAGTTAGTTGTTATAGGAAATGGACAAGCTATTCAATTTTAAGGAGTAAATGATTCAGATAAAAACATAAAAATATGTATTTTTCAGAATTAGTCTGACAATATAATGAATCGGAAGACAGGGCTCTACCTGGCCTATTTTTCACCACACTGAGACACCAATTCCCTACTCACTTCTGGAGAAAACACGTTATCTTAAATCCAGCCTAAGGATCATTACAGGCTGAGGGTGCTTGAGCAACCAGTTCCATCTGTCTCCAGAAAGCAGGATGGGAGCTTCTGGAGCTTCTCCCCCGACTTCCCGGCTCCAGAGCCAAGCCACTTAAAGGAACTGTTCTCACATAGACACAATCCACTGACTCACTGACTCGTCTCTCCTTGCAAAGCACCCTGGCTTCTCTCTGCAAATTCCTTGCACCCAGCGGGCAGGTGGAAGCAAAAGCTTGGGCTTTCAGTTCTGCTGAATTCAAACAAGCAGCCCCTCAACCACTGCAGCTAAGTGAAAGCAACCTTGTGTCTAGTCTGCAAACACAGTGGTTCCCTGTGATTAGCTGCCCTCAGTGATTCACTTCTGTGCTTGCTGCAGCAGCTGCCTCCATCTTCTCACTGTGACAGTGTTTACTCAACAGGCAGCTCTGCTGGCATCATTTCTCCATCCTGCGCTTCCATTTCTCCCCCAACCTGACACCAGCAAACAAAGAACAAACCCTAGGAGACAGCGTAAACTGCAGTAGTGGACCCATAGTAACTGATAGATAGAAAGGCCCTATAAAATGCAGTAACTTATTTTTCACCTTGCGCTACCACAGATTAGGAGCATGATTGTCACAGCTGGGCTGACAAGGGGAAACGCTGAAAGCCTCTAGTATTAAGCCCTTTTTTTCTAATGCCTAAAATTAAAAAGTATGTTACTCTCAGCCTGGCACCCAACCTCCCAGAACTCAATTCAAGCACCTCTCTCACATGATGCACTCCTAGCCTCATGCCTAGCAGCAATCCACTCTGTGGTGCCAGTGCCTCATTTTAACAGATATAAAACAGGTGAGCACAAGTGATAAATGAAATGGATACAAATGATGACCCCAGAAGACAACAAACACCAAAAGCATACCCGTAGAAAGGACCTTAACCTCAGCAAATGGTCAGCCTGTGTTAGCCATTTGGAGATGGAATTAGTGGGGGAAGGAGGGACTGGAAAGGTATATTCCAAGTGACTTTGCTCAGAAATATACTGCTTTCAGACAGAAAATGTTATCTACTTTAACACAGATACCATTTTCCAAGGCAGTTTTGTGCAAAGAGTTCTCCCTGTAGCTATATGCCAACATGCTTTGGGGATAAGTAACTTCCCCATTTCATCACCTATACATTGAAAATAACAATGCTGCCCCCATAACCCTGTGGGAAAGTATAAGCAGCAGGAAGCCTTTATGCAGTGCCCCAGAGATGAATGTTTGAATAAACAGCAGCATGCTGTCAAAATTCATGCCAATATGTGGTGGGGCTGCATGGGAAATGGAAAATGCTATGAAAGACCTTCCCGGATAGGAATTCCTTGACCAAGGAAAGGAGGATTGGCCAGTAAGTCTGTGAACAGTAATATCAGTCTCCCATCATCATATTTGCTCCCTGTGTTTTTGGATAAGCTAGAATACAAACCCAAGCTTGTTCCCTTAGGACAGTGACAATTGCCAGCCACATGCCCTATGTGACCTCTTACTGGCTGCTCTGTCAGCCAATTAAGCAGCCCAAATTCCAGAATCTTGAAAAGAAAGAAAAAAAAATAAAAGGAATAAAACAGTCTGTGACCTCTGAAAGTTTGCTATTTACTTTTCAGCCATAAGGTACATGAGCTGCTGGTTTCCCATTGGCTTTTCACTGCATATATCCCAACATACTTCAAAGTGGGCACTCAAAATAAAACATTGAGAACCAGTGCACTGTAAAGCATGCACCATGATCCAGGTCACTCACAATAAACTAACCTGAGGGCACTGTAATTCATTAATGAACTTTCTCTCCTGGCATTGTTCACAGCTCTGCAGCCAGAGAACTGCTGGGAGCCTGTCGCAATCACCAGCAAATAGCCTGACTCGGAAAGTTACTCTGGGATACTACCAGGCAGAGCTGGTTCAGGGAACATATATTTTTCTTCAAAGTAAAAGTAACAGGATGCCTTTGAAAGATCCAGATGCCTTTACAAGTATCCAGAATTAGACTTTGCAGGCCCTTACCCACAAAATTACATAGTTATTTTATTGCTCTGAATCTGGAAGGTAGTGTTCACTGAGAGTTAGTTATCTAATTTAGAGTAATTCTTGATAAATATAGTATTTAAATTATTCCAGTGCATTTCTACCCAAGATGCATGGAAGAATAATGACGACTCTATGGTTTTAGATTTCCTCTTCTAGTATTATTAGGCACAAATATAATTGTTTTGAAGCAGAAAACAGCATGCATCAGGGGAAAAAAATATATTGCAAAATCAAATAATGTTGGCTTGTGAAAATTCACTGCAATGCAACTGTATTTGTTAAAGTAGCAACTGTCCTCTCTTCAAAATATGCAAGAACTGCTACTCACAGAAGGAAGCAACCATGACTTTTACTTTGCGGAATCATAACATGCCTGGAAGAGCAACACAATGGCAATTCTGAAACAGCAGGAGCTCTACTGCCACCTAATGAAATTATAATTAAAAAACAAAAGTAATTTGAGAAGGCAGAACTAATTGAGGGAGTAGGCTGCAGAAAGCAGCATTACAGCTGAATTTTAACAAAGATGGAAAAAAGGACATGACACTAAGAAGATTTCCTAGCACACTTTTGCATTTGCTGCTTGTCCTGGCACGCTGCAGATAAATGACTGGGGCCATTTAAGTAAAAGAGAACAAAGTAAGAGGAGTAAAAATAATACAGGAAACTACCAAGAGTAGATTTTCACTTTCTTTTGTCAGTCAGGAAAACCTGACACAGAAGAAGAACCATATGATGAGTGTACTTGTTTAATTATACAAATCATTTCTCATAACTCCCAGAAAAATCAAGCTCCAATTTTCTGATGTCAGGATTAGTAGCAAACTGACAGGCATGCTGCCTCCATTCAGAATCAGTCCAGTCACCAGAATGCTTCCTGTGAGTTGTAAGGATTCAGGGTAGTAACTTAACGCTCCTGCTTATCTGGCAGCAGAATTAAGATGTGTTACTTAACTGTTGCTATGCCTTCAAGACAATACAAGCTCATCATTCAAGATTGTGGATTCATATTTAAAGGACTGAGATCTGTTTAGTATTTCTTGTTCACAAATTTGTGCACAGGATGGCAAGAAATAGATGGAAGGTAGCTATGCCCATGAAGACATGGATATAGCCCATACCTCAGTCTGAGCAACACCACATAACTTTACTTTCAGCTTCTACCACTAACAACTAATAGTTTCTCAGATTTACCTCCAGCCACAAATCAGGTAGCAAGCAGAAAATATTCAAGAAGCACAATAAGACTTTATCTAATATCAATGTAGATATGGCAACTGCAAATGCCAAATGTTACCCATTATTAAAAATAACAAAAGAGTTTATTCCAATGGCAAAACAGATTGCCTGGCATTGCTTGACATTACGAGCAGTGATTCTACTGATCTACTGGGGGTAATTATGGAAATCAGATAAAATGATCCTTTCTATACTTTCCTGCCCTCTTTTACTATTTCCAAATTGCCATCATGTAGAAAATAAAACACTGATGTGAATTACTGATCCTGTAAGACAATAAACCATTAAAAATAGCAGATTATTTTGATTTTTATTATTTAAAATATGATTTACTATTAAAATGCTGTTCAGAATGTAGTTTCAAGTTACCAGATAATGGTACAATTCTTACTAGCTGACAGGAATCCATAATCTACATTTTTCAGGCACTGTACACTGCCTTCTGCTTGTTTTTGTTTTTTTTTTTTAATTCCAAGAAAAGATGCTGAGCATTCTGCTTGATTCAGATAAAGCTTACCCCATTTCTCTAATGCACGAGATAAATACTGAAAAGAGTGTTAATGCACATTTGCAATCTGATAGTGTCATTTGCAGTCTAGGTGCATCAGCAGCAGGACTGCTCACCTCCCAGTGTTTTAAAGTTTCTCATTATAAACTCCTTCCCCTGCATTTTCAACTCTGATAAATTAGCAGGATATTTGTTAATCTGCTATACAGTGCGACAAGGGACAGGCTACTCCCAGTTTCCAAAGAAGCTTGCTACATGGAGAATGCTTACTCAGACTCTACACACAACTTTATCCACAGAACTTTAGACACTATGAAAAAGTACAGTTTTGCCTTTATTTCTTATTTTTCCTCTATTTTAAGCTATCGATGCAGTCTGGACAGCCATGCCGTTCAGTAAGAAAGTAAAAAAACTTCCCACATTGAACTCAAAAGACTACAGGGTATTTTTTGTTTTTGGTTTTTTTTTTGGTTGGTTGGTTTTTTGTTTCTTTACTTTTAAATCTGTTAAAGCAATGGAAATAAACACATGGTTTAAGGGTTAAAAACGTCTTGAGTACCAACTCCATGTATCTAGTCATTTTTTAGCTCCTGAAATGACAAGAAGAAATGACTTGCACAAGAGACTACTGGCATATTCTTTTTAAAAACTAAATCATGATTTCCAGCTGACGTTCTTAATGCACCAACAAAATGTCTTCCAACAAAATCTTACTTTTGCGAGCAATTACAAAACTGTAAAAGCCCAGATATTAAAAACTGAAGAGGTTTGAAATCTAGTTAGGTATAAACTTGCTCAGTCCACAATAAAACAGAAATTATCTGTTTCCTGCATGCTCATGTGCATACCACCAAGATACAGACAAACAAGACTTTATTACTCAGTCCTACACAATTCTCTGAGACATACTTCATTCTATATAAGTAAAACTACACTACTTTTTGAGTTTTAGCCAGGAATCTAAAACTATGATGGCGCTACAGCCAATTTGGGGAGAAAGTTGAGAAGATAAATTCATCGGTGTATTCTTTTTATGTGCAAATTGGCTTCAATGAATAGTATAGTGGCTTAAAACTAGACATTAGTTGAGTTCTTGTAAAAACTGTCTTGCTGCTCTGTAACAGGAGCTTTCCAGGCACTGAAAAAAACAAACAAACAAGCAAAAAAAACAGGCATGGAACTTAGATCATGAATATAACTGGCCTAAGTAACATCATTGTGTCTGCAGTTCAAAAGTTATTTCTTCTATCTGACTAATGAAGAAGGTGTATTAGAAATATGTATTAGCTTCTGAATTAAGAAGGCACTCTCTGACCCTGTATTAAATATCAGAACTCTAGAACTAATCAGAAACTTCTTTCCCAGAAAATGATGCTTCCTCAGAAACAAAAATTGCCTAAGAATTTACAGAATACAGCTGCGACCATACTTTAATGACTTTGATTTCCTATCCCATCCAGAATGAGATTAATAGTCATTTCCCAAAAAGCATGCCATTCTGACTCACTGGTGGATAGAAAATAATTGAAAAGTTGCCTTCCTTTCCTTTGGGTTCACAGATTTATTCTAGGTATTTGTAGTAAAGTAAACATCCCTTTACCATTTTTGTTTTTAACATTTCTGGATATCAAAGTACAGAATTCTATCTTCATAGTTTCTAGCCCTTCCCATTTTTTTATATGCCTTCTAGTTCCAGCATTTAGTGCCAGCTTTTTGTTAGGAAGGACAGGAGAACAAGAGTCACTTAATAAAAGTGCAGCAAGTGTTCGGTTATCCAGAATTGTGTTTTTCAGAATTTATAGCTGTTGCTAAGTGCCACTTTTACTCACCATCAGTGCTAGACTTGAGTGTTTTCATCAGACCTGGGCCATCATACATGTTGGTCCTTGAAAATTTGGGAACAAAGATGTGGACAGAGAAAGAATGCAAGCACCTTCCAGACTGTCACTGGGTATATGGGTTCATCAACTGCCAATAAAGTACACACTAACCCACTGGTCACTATTGAATCAAGAACGTATCACTGATGTCTGTGCAGTTGTTACATGTGGAAATATAACATATCTATATGAATAAATATATAATTTCAAGTAGATACATGCAGTTGTACTACACCTGTGCAAATCCAGGGAATGTCTTCTATGAAGCAGTAGAGCTTGTCTAATACATGTCAACACTATAGTTAAGGTCCCATTTTTGCTTGTAATTTGCAGAGCCTAAAGTGAAAACTTGCTTCTTTTTTTTTAATAATTAAACTGCAGATAGGTTGAAGATTTTTTTTTTTTGCCTTTCAAATACAGAAATGCCCAGATCACTTTGCACAATCACATATAAAATATGGGTAGTGCTGTAACTGTGCTGTCAAAGGTGATAGCCATTCTGTACTCAGCAATATTTCAAACACCATCGAAATGCAACCATACAAATGTCACCTCTGCCTACAGAACTGTATAAATGAAGCAATATTAATCAATTAAGGGACAGTGGAGTGCATGCAGAAGCAGCCAAGTCTCCTTAAGGATTACAATGGGGAGTTCTGGGTGGGCAATCAAGTTTGAACTGTAGACCTGCCAAGGCACACGGATTCTCTGTACAATAAAACGGATTTCCGGTCCCACACAGAGGGAAACTGGGAAACTTTTGTCTACAGAGAGACAAGAGAAATTTTACTATTATGCTGGTTGCAAAAGACCATTTATGACACCATTTTGACCTCTGATGACAGTATTACATGATTAGGTAAGGGGTAGGTCATCTACATATTTCCATTCCAAATTTCACTTGCATTACCATAACACAGAATGACCTAACTTCCCTGAGCTGCATGCTAAGGTAACATCCTGTCCAAAACTTTCAAGCTGAAATGAAGACCTCCAAAACAGGTAAGTTAATCACCACTAAGTGAATCTGAGAAGGATCATTATATGCCACTGTAATTACCTACTTATATTGTACACATTAGATCAGAAGAGTAAAAATGTGTCCTGCATATTGTATACTGTATGTACTGCTCCAAGAATCCCCCACTTCTCACCCCAAAATTACCTCCATAACCGGGGTTTACTTTCACAGAGGGCAAGTAGAATACCATACCCCTCAGAAGTAAATTTGTTTAAAGGCACGAGTACATACCAAATTAGTTTATTTCCATGATAGCCTTCATATATTGCACAGATTCATAAATTGTGCTGTACTTTAGTAATTTCAAACTTTTTTTTTATACTGATCCATAAGAATCACAATAAAAGGCTGCCATTTCACAAGTGTCATTCAAAATTACTGCCCTTTTATGTTTAAAGGGGCTAAATCTCAAAACATTCAACCTTTTCTCAAAGCTGTTCCAACGTGTGAAGGTACGGCATCTATTTTCTCACAGCACAAAGCAGCTCAGTGGTTCAAAGGACTTCAAACATGCTGCTCAAACCCAGGGATTGCAGCAGCAGCAGAGACAATGCAAAAGCTACACAGAGTGCGTGACAGCATGGAAGGGGGGCACTGTAAGATGGCTGCCAGCATCAGCGTTTACCCTTGGCATTGATAAAGCGGTCAGTCACCCAGGGTAAGAGATTTCCAAGGGCAATAAAACCACCACAGGCCCATTATATACTGCTGCAGAGGCCATGGTCAGCTTGGGGCGCGTACAAGGAGGTTTAGCAGTTCCTGCGGTACCCTCTCAGAAGCAGGTCTTGTTATAAACAACAGTCAGCACAACGAGCAGGAAAAAACACATCCAACTCCAGTGCTATCATCTCCTGTACTAGTACTCTCATCTTTGGAGCATCAGAGTTGTTTTTCTTGCCTGGTTGGATAGTGTTACTCAGGCTGCTTGAAAGTGTAGGAGAACAGGGCAGGTGGTAGTGGGAGTTAATAGACATGATTGAACTCCTTACTTTTACACTGAAGAAAAGCCATTTCCTTGCTGTGCACCCTCGGGGAAGGGAGAGAAAGCAAGTCTGGCAAAATCCTCTCAAGTGACAACATTTTAGTGCTTGCAGCACTGTTCTCCCAACCACTAGCCTCCCAAAGACTGCCTTTCTTCTGGCTGGCATTTGGGCAGAACACTCAGGCAGTAGGAGGTAGCAGAGTGTCTAATTTGTTTGTACAGTTCAGAAGCAAGGGATGCCTGACATAGAAAAGGCATGAGAGCCTAGGAAGGATTGCCAGGATCGTGGCCAGAAATCATGTCCTGAGGCAGTAGGAAGGAAAGATTGCTACAATAAACAGCAATTAGTTTCAACTATTTTAACAACTAACTAGTTACTACAAATGATACTCTTGAAGGAACCATGTTTGTTATACTTTACAAAAAACAGAGACAATTGACTGGAGATAAGCAAACAGATGAGAATGAAGTACTGAAATGTTTTGAATGTTGGAGATGCTCTTATTTTAAACAATATTCAAGAAATTAAGTTCTAATTACTCCAGTTGCCATAGAAAGCTTTTTTTTTCTTTCCTATTTTTTTTTGCAGGGGGAGGGAGGAGGGAAGGAAGGAGGGAGGCAGAAGGAGGGAAGCAGAAGTCTTCTTCAGAGCACTTGCTTCAGCCCATTGATGTCAGTCCAGTAATAACTCAGTTATTACTGATATGCTACAGGAGAAAGCAAAGTTTCCATATTCATCAACCTCACATTAGTTGCTTATTATAACTAATAAGTTATAATAAAGAAATTTAGTAGCTGCCTAATTAATAACTGGCAATTACTACTATTGGAGATAACATACTTTTTTAAAGGAACTAGAGAAATTGCTTGGATCCTAAGAGACCAAATGAACTGACAAGACCTATACACAAGTGATAAAAATCAAACTTATTTTCATTTTTATCTCAGATAGGCATCACTTTAATTTGAAAGCTCTAAATTCAGCAACTGCCTCAAAATAATACTGCCATAAGACTCCATGCAGTCATTTCCTCCAATCTGTTCAGTTCTGCTCCAAGAGATATAATTTGCTTTAACAACATCTACAGAAACATCCATAAAATTATTTTTTAGAGACTGTGGACACAAAGTGAGATGAGCTCGCCTGTAAGATTAACAGTATTAAAAACCTGTATCAGAACACAGCTCTCACAATCCAGTTTTATTAACACCATCGCTGACTGTAAACACTAAATAATGACTCACTGAGGGCCAGCTATATGTAAACACACAGTATCTATTGATTAAGAAAGTCCTGGAAAATCAGCTAAGAGTAAACATTTTAAATTATACTTGATTCTTTTTTTGATATAAAGGTGATGCTGAAGATTATTCATATACTCAGAAGCCTGGATTCCAGACTCAGCACAAACTGCTAACATCCTACTATTTTAAACAATGTTTATAGGCAAGAAAAATGAAAAAAAAAGTGACTGGATGGTCTATTAAATGAAAAGAGTTATACATTATATGTTAGCTTTTATATTATTCACTTTTCTACCCCAAAAAGCAAAACTGAACATAACTTCTTAGTATGCTTGATTTAATTTGTATCAGCAATATGTTTCTCTTTAGCATCTCACTAGAAAGTGAATTCAAAGAGAAGCACCACATTTAATCAAAGTTACAAAAAAGAATTTAAGAAGAAAAAATGGAATAAAGTCAGACTAGATCAATCCTGTAACTGAATTACAGCTTAAACAAGTTAAATTTAGGTTCCATGAAAATGACCTCTGTATGCAAGTTTTTTTTTTTTTTTGAGACACCTCAATATTCTCATTACTCATGACAGATTTTAAAATCCCACAGCAAAATTAGATGTTAATAATGAGGTGCCACCTTCATAGCCAGAAGAAACAGCAGCACGGCAGGAAGCAGCAACACAGTCGACATGGTGCGAGGGCAGAGAAGCAGGCACCACACCAGCTTCATGCTGCTGCCACAAGAGCCAAAATCAGGGCACTGCTCAATGTAAAACCTCTTGCTACACAGGATGGGAAAGCAGCTTTTAAAAATATCTTAGGACTTTTCCTCATGAAATGAACCATCCTGGCTCTATTTGCACAAGAGCTGACATACCAGAGAACACAGTCTAACAAACAAACCTCATCAGCCTATGCCACCCCCCCCACCCCAAACATATATGTATATTTTTCTTTTTTCTGTTTCAGCTGCATGTTTTACCTGATTTTCACAAATTATCACATGTTTTATAGCACATCACCTAAAACGGGGACAACCTGATCAGAAAACAAAACACAAGACCTCTCCTCCACCACAGCAGCCATCTTCTCTGCTCAGTGGATCCTGTGGCGAGCGCAGGGCTTTTCCTTGAGAGCAACTAAGCAGGTGCAGAGCCTGGGGAAGGTTCCAGAAGGTGCTGGGGCCGCGGGGAGGAGGGCGGGTCTGGTGTGAAGGAGGCCGGTGTTAGAGAGCCTGTGGCGTGACTCACGGGGCAGGGGCTGGGTGGGAGCAGAGAGCAGATGTTGCCACAGTCCTCAGAGGTGACAGTGCTGGGAAGCTACGGAGTGGGGGGAAAGGTGCAGAGGGTGGCAGAGGCCATGGCGGGAGGGCGCAGGAGAAGAAGCGTGCAGTGAGGGGCAAGGCCATGCTGTGGTGAGGCAGCAGGTGGAGAGGTGCGTTTTCCATCCGTCACCCCATTATTTTCCTTCTTTTTTCTATCAGACTCATTCAGAGTATTTCTGTTTAAATTGCTAGTTGTTATAGATTTCCAGGAAAACTCAGTTTTAATGGGGAGGGCACTATCAGATGCTGCTGTGGTCCAGCCTTGCTCAGTGCAGTGCAGTATTGACAGCTCAAACACAGCTAGTTTTGATTAAATCCTGGTACTCAAGAGGTGACAGCATATCTGTTAGCAGATACACCATATGAGTTGCAAACTAGGGTTGAAGGATGGAGAATGTTACAGCAGATACTTGTGAAAATGCTAGAATATCCTTTAAATCGTGTCAAGTGAGACTGCAGTATGATCGGGGTGGGATAGGGGGAAGTATTTTTTCCCCTAAAAAATAAAAAAAAACCCTAAAAGGGGCCTATGAATAGTCTCGAATGAACAGAGATCTTAAATCATGGAGTTTGGATCATTTTTCTGAGAAGGATTAAAAAATCCTGTGCCTCATATATCTATAATACTGTAAATAATACTGTAATGTATCACTTCCTGTGTGTTTCCAGTAGTTCTGGATTGCCAGATATCCCTTTGGGTTAACACTATTAATTTGCCATAATTTTGATGTGCTGCTCATGACATAGCTAAGGTGGTTGGCTAAGCTTTTCCAGGACAGACTGCAGTAAAGGGCTATTTTTGTTTGTAGGTTAAAGCAGTTTAACTTCCCGAGACAGTTTCTTTCATTGGGAATCCCCTCACATTGCACAAGACAGCTTCAGTGGATTAATTCTCAAGATTCAGATTCCATCTGAATATGCAGCAGCATCCAGCAGAGCACTTTCTAGTAAGTAAGTATAAGTACTTATAAGTAAGTATATGATTGATGTTTAGTATGGGGGCACACCTGGAAGTATTCACTAGTCTTCGGAGGGAGAAATTCTTCAACTTCCTCAGGCATAGAGTATTTGTTTATTACACTAGTAAATGCTTTTCTGTCAGCTCCTGCTTATTTTTGCTCATTTAGCATAGTGTTCTTAAGTAGCATGCATTCGGTAGGCAAGTCCAAGCACAACTCCAATATCGGGTGTCAAAATCACTCAGATTTGGTTTACAAAAGTGGACATAGAGTACAAAAGTAGTTACACACAGTAACATAGAGTAACATCTTGCTACTTTGAAAGCTTTTGCCTATTTCTCACATTGGCATCTGCAGAACTGCATCATCAAAAAGGCAGTGGAAAAGTTTAGCAATTTTGTGATATGTGGTGAGCATATCTGAACAATTGTTAAAACAGCTCAAATTTCTTGTTTGGGTTTGACACTAGGGCATTTTGACATCAAGCAATTGTGTTTATCTGATATACAGTCCTGGTGAATGAAGTTCCACTTTTGTTTTTTTTTAAATTGTCTTTACGTTTAGTAAAATCAAGCAGTCCCTCTGAAGTATATGAGAGTTTTAATTTTGTGTAGTTAAAAACACATAAACCCAAGAGCAGTTCACCTTGCCAGGTAACTTGAAATTGCCTTTAGGATATCATATACCTCAGATTCTGAACAAGCAAGCATTTTGTTGGTACTTTATTGAGAAAGTAAGGTAAATAGCAGTAAGGGAAAGAGCAGTCACAGGCTCTGGAACAACTGTGACGTTAACTCAGATAGAATTATAGATGTCTTACCAGTATTACATCAGTGAAACAAAGCCTCTCCCTGATTTTTTTTCATTTGCCTTAGACTACCTTTACCACTTTGGTCAAAGGTTTTCTGTTCTGTACAGAGTTGTCAACACACCTGATAGCAGTACAGTTCTGGAACAGTACGGTACTGGCTAGAAAAGGCCAAAAGAACAGTATGTGTGTATTTACATATTTATAGATAGATACAGTAGGTTTTCAGAGGTGGAAAATAAGTCTTGTTATAAGTTTAATCTAGTTTATTTGAAAAAAAAAATCTTAGGCAGATAAAACATTGGACGTGTTTAGTATCAAATGACCTGATTTCTTGGAAAGGTATATGACACCTCCAATCGATAGTAAATTCATTCAGCAAGCATTTTATTTGTAGTGAATTGTAGATATGTTACATAGGAATGTATCTGTTACTGTACCCTCTCTATTCATACTGAAAACAATGAGAAATTAGACATTTGAGATGAGTAAAATTCAAGTAGTAGAACATGGACCTGAAAGGAAAATCTAGAATAAAAAAAGTGTTGAATGATTCATTCAGAGTATTCTGTTTTTGAAGTAATTACTTTAACATGGCATAGGAGAGTAGTCCTACTCACAAATGTAATTATGCCTGGAAATTCAATTAAGTTCTATGAAATGTGGCTCTTTGTAACTGCCCTTTACCTTTGCATGTGGGACACCCATGATCTGACCCAAGGGGAATAACTCCAATTTTGAGGAATTAAAAATGCAGCTAATGGCACAAAGCAGCAATTCAGTACTATATTTTGTTCATTTAAAAATAAATAAATAAAAATAGGAAAAAAATGCCAAAATCAAGCCAATTTGATACTTAGTCTTAGCTTTCCAATTGATTTCTCATATTTTATTGTGTCTAATCATCTTTAGAAATCTCAGAATATTAAAAGTGCATGTGCTTTTGATTAGGCAAAACTTTCATTATGCAAGACTATGTTCTTATTTCCCCATGGGGAAAAAAAAGAACATTCTTACAATAATTGTAGCTATGTGGCTGACAACTGCATATAGATAGACTATATTTCATTACACACAGAAGAAAAGAGCTTTCAAAGAGCATCTTTAAAGGTGAAAAATGAGAAAAAAAACACATTTTTATGATAAAAATATTGCTGACATCATTGTGATATTCAGTATGAAAATAAACACAAAATGTCTGCCAGTCTCTCTGGGCAGTGAGATCTTAGCACATCTAAAAGATCGGTTCCTAGAAAGAGATGTGATAGAGACTTAGCTGGCTATCTGTGCAAAGGGGTAAAGCGACTGTAAATAATAAGGATGCAAGTTGCAGGTATTCTGTAATTGCAGCATGTATTTATACTAGTCAGAGCTGGAGATATGTAAAAGTGTTGCAAGTCATTCATTCTTGCTGCAAGAGCTCACAATTTTACGTACCCAGTACTTGCCCAACCAAGGAGTACTTCTCTAAACTGTATTCATGGAAACTATTATTGTTAAACCTGTCACAGTTTTTACAGTACTTTATTATTATTATTATTTTTGGATTTGGAAAGAAGTTTCCAAACTTCAGTACAAGAAATAACAACTATTTTTCAAATCTGTTCTAAAACCAATTCAGAAGTCAAAGTGCTTTGACAAAATAAATATCCCTTTTCTTCTTCCAAGTCAACCTCAAAGCATGAAAAAGAAAAAGAATCAACATGTAGCAAGTAAAGGGTAAATGACAGTGAACGTTTGAAAATACTTTTGTCTGTATGTTGTATTAGCATCAATAGGAGACTATCTGTTATAAAATGCACACTCATTAAAGGGGAGTGTAAACATGTAATTGCCACTGACTTCCTGGAGCCAGCTCTTAATATTTGTGTAAATACAGGTTTTATTTTCCTTCCTTACCAATAGAGGTCAAAGCTTGTAATTAATGGCTTCCTGGTTCAAATACCATATTTGCTTTTCATTCCATATCGTATAAGAAAATATGATTATCAAATTAATAGAATCATGATGCAACAGGTGGCAAATATTTTTTTCTTTTTTTTTT